>SJYC01092016.1:0-17289 GCA_006408675.1 Madoqua kirkii | reverse complement strand
ACAAGGCCAAATTTGCCTGTTACTCCAGGTATCTCTTGACTTCCTACTTTTGCATTCCAGTTCCCTATGATGAAAAGGACATCTTTTTTGGGTGTTAGTTTTAGAAGGTTTTATAGGTCTTCATAGAACCATTTAATTTCAGCTTCTTCAGCATTACTGGCTGGGGGGTGGGGGGCATAGATTTGAATTACTCTGATAACGAATGATTTGCTTTGGAAATGAACAGAGATCATTCTGTCGTTTTTGAGATTGTACCCGAGAACTGTATCTCAGAGTCTTTTGTTGACTATGAGGGCTGCTCCACTTCTTCTAAGGGATTCTTGCCCACAGTAGTAGATATAATAATCTTCTGAGTTAAATTCAGGAAAATCATATTTGTTTGGGAAAATCATATATCAATGCAAAAAGAATGAGTGAAATGAACACTTATCACATATGTGACATGTGCCCATTGCTGTATATGCAGCTCAGGAAATCCACATAGTATGTTTATGAGACACATGCTAACCATCTCTACTTGACAGAAGAGAAAACTGGGTTGCATAGAGGTAAGTGACTTGCCCAAGGTCACATCATCTATGAGAAGCAGAACCAGGGTTTCAACTTAAGACTTTGAAAATTCTGTCATAATCTTCTCATTTAGCCCCTAGCCCTATAAGTATCTGTTAGCATATTTTAGGTATGTCAGTGAAGGACAGCAGTAGAGAAACAAGGGGAAAAGGACCCAGATTTGAGGAGAAATTGCTGGAGAAGGCACACACTGACAAAGGGCACTCTGATTAAACTCAGTTGAATGAAATATTCACCACGCTGGAAGGTGAAGTACAGACATATACCTAAGTATCTTGGATTTCCAGGCAGAAATATGGCAAAATTAATTTGTGTCCCATGAATTTATTCACCCCAGGTAGACCTTAGAAATTTGCCTAGGATGTTGAATAAACAATCCTAGATAAAATAAAAATTTCTGGGTCAGGATATGAAGAATGTTGTATATAAGTGGATTGAAATAGAGTTGCCTCTTCTCTAAATATACATAAAATAAATACTCATTGTGAAAAAAGTACATAGTTATATCCTTTAGTGACATTTGAACATATAATATTAGCATACTGATTTTTTTTCAAATTTAAGATGTTTGTCATTTGCAGAGAGATGCAGCACTAGTTTAGGTACCAATAAAAGAGAAAAAAAAACACAGTGTTTCCAATTATAGGTAGAAGGTCCTATTAATTGTGGTATACATGCTGATTTCAGAGATGTTAAAATGGGAATACATCTATATCCTAAATGAATATTTTCTTCTCATCTAATTTCTATGTATAAATTGAGGACATGCCATGATATAGGTAATTTTGTATACTGCTTTTTCACTTGCTTCAACATTTTCTATTGGAATTGAAATTTTTGAAAATCGTAATTTTAACATCTACATAATATTTCATCATGAGGCTAAGCCTCATAACTTAATAAGCTGTGAGTTATTAGGTAGTAGGTTTATTTATTCATGTCTCATTACTATAATGAATATCACAGTAACAATTTTTTGAATCTGTTTAATAAATGTTAATACTCATGTTTGATGATTTCCTTAAAAGGGATTCCCCCAAATCAAATTTGTAAATTAACAGACATACATTTTATCTTAAGACTTTACCTCTATTTCCCAAGTGCCTCATTTTATTTATACTAGAAAAGCAATTTTAAAATCAGAGACAGTAAGACCCATAAAGCCAGTAACAGAATCTAGATTCTACCAGTGAAAGAAGTCAGTACTCACTAGACCTACACTTTATGCTGGTCCTGCCCAATCCCTTCTTACTTCTCTTGATCCAGAATCAATTGCAAAGCATGCATTATTTCTAGGCTGTTTCTACTGTGCAGACTCAGAAGAATGACATGTCATCTGCCCACCAAGATGAGTATGAGTAAGAAGCATCATCTGGAGACACTGAAACCCCCTGAGTTTCATCTTCTCAGGCTGGCAGACAAATTCCTAGGCGATAATCCTACTTCAGCTATGTCTTCTCATCATCTCACCTTCATCTGACAATTTCCAGCAAACCCAAAGAAACTGCCTATGTATTTTCTGAATGTGTACATGCTGACACACTATGCTAACCAATTTAAGGACAAGAGACCTCAACAACAACAACAGCAAACAACAAAGAGACCTCAACGGTAGCTGCTTTTCCCATCTGTAGTTCTTGCTTTTATGAACACAGTCTTTTATGGGATTCTCACCAAAGAGGGCAGAGAATCAAGCCTAACTACACTCTGAAGCCAGATTGGTTAAATGTAAGTTCAACACAGGATTGCTGGCTACAATATATGAGTGTTAATAGCAGCTCCCCAGATGGCTTACCTTATTCAAGCTTGTTTTTCAGTCCAATGAGTCCATCGAAAATGAGATTCATCTAGGAAAGAGGAAATATAGAAAATTAGTATGATTATATAAACGAAAAGAAGATATATAATGTAGCACATTCATATAAGTTCATTGCTTTTCAGCATGAAAAACCCAGAACCACACTCCATAATTTAGGAGAAGAACAAAAATGCAGGAACAGAGAGCAATGTTCCTACCAAGTCACTCCAATTCCACCCAGAGAATTTAGACCCATGATGAGTCTAGCCTTAAGAAATGATCTAGCAAGGTGAAACAAGAGTCATTGTCAAGTCATGTAATCTCTTTAACTTCAGTTTTGTGGCTGCAAAGAGCCACAGAAGTATCCCACCTCTTCAGCTCATGGAAGGGTTTCATCAATCACTCCAGTCTAATTATAAAATGCCTCTGAGATGGCAAGGGCAACATGTCTGAGTTCGTCTATGATCTGACTTCTCCAGAGATATTTCCCATATGTTGATAAGCAACATTAATTCACCCCTGCATGGAAGTGATAGGTCTAATCCTAACTCTGCAATCATCCACATGGATTCCTTTCCTCAGTATGCTGCTGCTAAGTCACTTCAGTCGTCTCCGACTCTGTGCGACCCCATAGACAGCAGCCCACTATGCTCCCTCGTCCCTGGGATTCTCCAGGCAAGAATACTGGAGTGGGTTGCCATTTCCTTCTCCAGTGCATGAAAGTGAAAGTTGTGAGTGAAGTCCCTCAGTTGTGTCCTACTCTTAATGACTCCATGGACTACAGCCTTCCAGGCTCCTCTGTCCATAGGATTTTCCAGGCAAGAGTACTGGAGTGGGGTGCCATTGCCTTCTCTGTTCCTCAGTATAAAGGAATACCAAAAACATTCTGATGCAATTGTTATTGTTCAGTTGCTCAGTCATCTTTAACTCTTTGTGACCCCAAGGACTGCAGCACACCAGGCTTTCCTGACCTTCTAGTGCAGTAGGATTCTTTAATTAAAATATATAGAGATGGCTTCCCTTTGACTATGTTTATTATCATTACAAAGAAATGCATAATTCATCATGATTGATGCACTTTGTTATTTTTATAAGGGAACTAAGAGTACAAGTAATTTCAACAAAACCTTATGATTCCTTTAAGATTCTAGAACTCTACCCCTTCAGATAATTTTAAATATCATGACTTCCGATTGTGACCCTGTTATTATAATATGCCAGCAATGTCAGACATTAAGACACAAACTCACTTTCAGAGGGGTCAGATGAAAATTATTTTCATTTATGTATGTTGATGTTATTAACATAAATATTTTTATTCAAATACACAGTCTTAACATTTCATTTGTCTTCAGTGCCATTCTTGTACTAAGCTCTAGGTAACATTTCAAAGGAACATATTTCATGCTTTACTAGTTATAAGACATATGAAATGGCAGTATTAGAAATCAGTCTTCATTAAGATCATGTGAAAAGACAAATTGACATAGGAAGTTCCACTAGAAAGGGAAAACAGTTTCTTGAGTTTTCAAAGGACACTGTGCTAGCTATAATTCATCTAGTTGGCATCTTCCCAACATACCTAATACGAAAATCTTAACTAACTTTTAACTAAACTGATCAAATATATTTTATGGTGAATCCCACATGTGTTAAATTCATCATCTAATTATCTTCCAGATTCCAACTCACATTTACAGACAATCACCAAGCCAATTTATGTATATCATTTTAAAATTATTCATTAAAACCAGTAATCATTTTCTGATACTCTTATCCCTTTTTCTTTCAGATAAGGGCTAAAGTAAGTACTTTAGGAGATGTCCTCAGAATGTCCTTCACATAACTCTGTCATGAAAGTGAACGTGTTATTCACTCAGTCATGCCCCACTCTGTGACCCAGTGGACTGTAGACAGCCAGGCTCTGTCTGTGGGATTCTTCAGGCAAGATTACTAATTGAGTGGGTAGCCATTTCCCTTTCCAGGGGATCTTCCTGACCCAGGAATCGAGCTCGGGTCTCCCGCATTGCAGGTGGATTCTTTACCATCTGAGACACCAGAGAAGCCAAAGAATACTAGAGTGGGTAGCCTATTCCTTCTCCAGGGGAACTTCCTGACCCAGGAATTGAGCCCAGGTCTCCAACAGTGCAGACATATTCCCTACTATCTGATCCACCAGGACAGCCCAATTCTACCATAGTATGTTTCATATAATATGATGATTGATGGTTTAGTATATTTTTCTTCCTCATTATACTGCAGTGTGTAAGAGAAGTAGCCACATTTTAATCACTGATGAGACAAACATATTAACAGGTGTGTTCACAACTCTGTGCAAACAAAACCCCAGTAGGCTTTGCCACTTGGATTGCTTCAGATCTTCCCTATACCACTTCCCTTTCACTGGAACACAATTCTTTTCATTTCCAGATGAGTTTTTATGAGTCTCTGATATAGCATTGTAATAACTGATAGAGAACACAGCTGAAAAATGGAAAGACAGGACCAAGAAGGCTGATTCTCTGGAGAAAAACAGAGAGAAGTGGACGTGCATTGTTCAGATAGAGATTATGTAGCGTGGGGGAAGTTTGGTGAATCTAGGGGAAGCAGTGACAGAGGTCAGAAAAGGGTAAATAAGAAGTTCACAACTCGTGCAAACAAAACCCCAGTAGGCTTTGCCACTTGGATTGCTTCAGATCTTCCCTATACCACTTCCCTTTCACTGGAACACAATTCTTTTCATTTCCAGATGAGTTTTTATGAGTCTCTGATATAGCATTGTAATAACTGATAGAGAACACAGCTGAAAAATGGAAAGACAGGACCAAGAAGGCTGATTCTCTGGAGAAAAACAGAGAGAAGTGGACGTGCATTGTTCAGATAGAGATTATGTAGCGTGGGGGAAGTTTGGTGAATCTAGGGGAAGCAGTGACAGAGGTCAGAAAAGGGTAAATAAGAGACAAAGAAGGGGAGGAGGAGAGATAAAGAGCTAATTAATTATTCAGTTGGTTAGCTTCTGGGCTAGAAAAAGACTCTAGGGATAAGTGGTGCTAAAGAATAGGGTAGAAGAGAATTTTCAGACGTTTTGGGATAAGGTCCTACAACCTTCTTCACTGGTCTTTGAGAGAGATTAAAAATGACTGAAGTCTATTTGGTCATTAATAGGCTTCTTCAATACGAAAATATCCTACACTGATCAATGGATCTTTAAATTTCATGATATTATAGTTACTTATGCATCTTGCACTGTAAAATTATATTTCTGATAAGAGTTCACTGAATGAAAAGAATGCCTGACTGAGAAAAATTACTCACTGAATGAGTAAAATTGTGTACAGTTAATTTTTCCGCTAAGGGAAAAAAATTAAAAGAATGTAAGATAGGTAAAAGATTTAATACCTCATCATGTACACATAATAACCCTGTTCATCTTTCTTTAATCACGAATAAAAACTGTGCTAAAAAGATAATTAAATGAACACAATATAAGTCTTAGAATGGAAGCAGAAAAAGTAATGAAATATCAAGTTTCAAGTTAGACAAAATGAAAGTTTCATTTATTTAATGCTAATTAAGTTGGAGGCAAATTGTCAGATACTGATAACTAAAAGACACTGTGTCCTGAGGAGGCTTGCATGCTGGTGGGTGAGAGAAAGGAACCCCCAGAGCAATGTAAATTAGGGATTAATAAAGGGAAACTCACATGCTACAGAGACATGAAAGGAAGAGCCTTCGAAGGGTCAGGTCTCTTCACCAAACTCATGCCTCAAGGATGGGCAGAGTCCACAAAGCAGAGAGAAATGTATGCCTGGCAGAAAACAAGACTGAACAAACAAATGAAACCTGTATATGCAAGCATCTGGGGCATCGATAGACAAGTTATCTTTGGAAATTTCAAGAAGGCTTTAAGTTTAGAAAATGTGGTGTTTTTAATGGGAGGGTGTGAAATGAGAGGCTTGGGATCGTAGTGGATGAGGATGGAGGTCTGGCTCAGATGAGGAAGGGCATGAATACATAATTCATGATTAATTAAGAAAGGACTTTCCTGAAGATGAAAGGGGGGTAAGTGATATAGACACACAGACACACATACGCTCGCACTTATTTGTTTATCTTCAGGTAGAGGATATCTGTAGTATTGCAGAAAGACGAGCCTATAGCAGACTTAGCTGGTGAAAATGAATCCAGTGTGGGTGCTGAGCAGTAGTCCATGGGAAAGATGGCCAGGGAATCAGGAGAGAGGTTAGACCTGAAAGACATTTTAGAGTCAGGATTGACAGGATGCGATGACTGATTGGATGTGAGGGGTGAGGTCAAGGGAGAAACAGACACAGTTGCAGAGGCTTGTGGTTTCAGCGATGGAGTGGATGGTGGCGGCTCCATTAGCCAAGATGGGATACGTGGAGAGAGCGATTGAGGGGAAAGATAGTACCTTCAGTCCTGGACATATTGCACTTGAAGGATCTGTAAGACACCGAGGGCTTTTAGCCATAAACAGTATTTTCTGCACTAAGGAGATATCCTGGCTTTGTTGATATAACGAGCGTCCACCTTATGGACATGAGACAAACAGAGCAGGCTGAGGTGAAAACCTTGGTCTGGGAGAAAGGATGGAACAGTATTGAAGAGAAAGTAAGGCAAAAAACTGCTAAGGATTGATATTGAAAATGAAGAGGAAAGCCAAGATACTGAGGGGATCTGAGAATCTGAATCGAAAACAAGTTCAAGGAAAAGCAAGTGTGTATCTTCCATAAAATAAATAAATAAATAAAGGTGAAAGAGAATTCAAGACACTCACTTAGAAGACTTTCATTTTCTACATCTGAAAATTATCAGGGGATATTGATAAACTCCACAGTGAAGAACATGTGAGAATATTAAAATGATCTTTTCAGCAGTAACAAAGTAAAAGTGTTCCTGAATTCTAAATGATGATACACATAGATTTGCCCTAAAATAGACGTATTGTGTAAACATAAATGTTCCTTCCTCTTCCCTCCCTCCCATCATTCCCATCGGCTTTCAGATACCGTAAGTGTTTACTGAGCACTTACTTCAAAGAGCACGTATGGGGAAATGAGAGCTTTACATTCAAGTCTAGGTAAGTTTGGTTCCAAAATCCAGAGGGACGATATCAATTAATTTTAACTCCAGGAACTGGAAACAGCTTCCAGGAGGAGGTGACAATGAAGTTGGACAGATGAGTGTGGTTTTAGCACTTGGAGAAAATGTACTGTGAAAACTAGATTCTTAATGAAAATCATCTTAAATAAGACATCATTTTTACCAGGCAAATGTAATCCCCAGAATTTCTATATTCTTGCTTGAACATTTAAAATGGCTGACTTGGACAGCACACTCTTTGTTCCGTGAACTTCTTACATAAATGATGACCCAAATCAATGAACGATTTAATCCAAACCGATGCAAATGCAAGTGCCCTAGTTTCAGACAGCTGCAACGGTTATTTCTGTACATCTGGGAAACAGCTGTTGAGCCTCATTTTTTTTACACTGGTCTTTGTTTAACTCCGAATTAGTGTCAAGATGGAAAGGAATGTAGGTGATTAGAAGGTATTGTAGTAAATATCCCAGAAATATGCCAGAGTTTCTGAGCAAGCTTTTTTTTTTTTTTAATTTCCCTGATTTAGCTTCCAAATGCACCCCCGCCCCCCACCTCCACCTTTCACAGAACTGGTATGATAGAATGTTCTTCTGGGTTACCTTTCCACATCCAAACTCTGAGAGCTCCTAGGCTGGCTGGAAGAAATAGCTTGCTTAATGATTCCTGAAACATGCTTCCCCAACGATGGCACAGAGCAAGGCGTGAGTAGTCAAGTCTAAGTCATTGCTCACCAGCATGCAGAGGCTGTGGCAGGACAGAGCGAAGCTGATGCTGCCTGTCAGAGCAAGGTGCGGGGCTTGGCCCATGCTGTAGGAAGCTGTGGAGACGGGGCATCTGAGCCAGACAACTGACAAGATGCCTTCTTCTCGGGATTCATACCACAACAATAGGCTAATAGATTGATGCCATAAAGGCATTGACCTTTGTGGGCAAGAACATTTTCTCAGAGGAGAGAAAAAGATGTACTACGCCCCTGCTTGCTATAGTTTTGACAGTGACTGACAGCATGGGCGGGCCCCAGCCTCCAGGAAGCACAGGCATGGGCTTCTGCATCGTCACCCTTTGATTAACTTATGACACACTTTGCAACATAAAATTCTTATGGGGAAATTGCCCCTTAATGTCGGCTGTAACATCAACAAAATTTGCCAATAAGAGTTAAAATCTATCCGGAAGCAGCTCAGCTCGGGATAATGTATGTGTGTGTGTGTGTGTGTCCATGTGCATTTGTGTGCATATGCACACATGTGGGCAGAGGGGACATGTGTTGGCCTTCACATTCTCTGCCTCGAAATACTGTTATTCCAGGGCAGTATTTAGAAAAAGCTTCTTACATGTTATGGGCATGCTGCACATGGAGAGACTTAAGCAAGGCCACGATGAAAATAAATAATGCATGAAGTCAGAGGCCTGAAGCAAATGTTAACTAATTTCAAAATGGGTCAAAATCACAACAATTAAGTCTCTGACATGTGAAGTCATTTTTTTCCTCACTAAAATATTAACCAACTTGCTTCACTTCTCCTAGATTGATTTGTAGAGCATGAAAGGTCATTTTGGAGGCAGAGGGGGAATTTGGCTTCTACAAGCCATCCATAATGAGAGCCAATAAATTAGGTAAAGCTCCTGTTTACCTAAGCTGAAATATTGATGTCCAAGCCCACATCGAATCAAATCTCTACATTAATCATTTTTCTCCAGTCGGGGAATTCAGACCATGGTAACACATGCTTTGATAGACCTATACATCATAGTTACAGCAACATTAGACAGTGCCTCAGTGACAGAATACAAATATATTGCATTGGATTTCCTTCATTTTTCCCAGCCTGACTTTTATTCGTGTCTGCAAACTCTGCTCTGGGTGGGTGAAGTTTTGACATGGATTTGGGGGAGATCTTTGGCTCAGTAAATAACTGGAGATTGGTAACAAGGATTTTATTTTCTTGGTTATCTGCCAATCAAATTGAGAGAACTTTTGTATCTAGTTCCGTAAGCAGAGCACTGTGATGATCAAGTTCCCTGGGTCAGTCCAGGCTTCTCCCACTCACGCAGGAATATCAGTACAGCTGCTCTTCTCCAAGCATGATCTATGAACATTTTGTATCTAATTATCTGAATGCTTGTTGGGAAATGCAATTTTCTAGGCCAAATTTTCTAGGAAGAGGGCATGGCAACCCACTCCAGTATTCTTGCCTGGAGAATTCATGGACAGAGGAGCCTGTTAGGGTACAGGCTATAGGGTCGCAGAGTCAGACATGACTGAAGCGACTTAGCATGCATGCACACACACACACACAGTGGGTGTACTCAGTCTGATTCCCTTACTGGGGCCAGGAAATCTTTACTTTTATGCAGGGCCCCAATGTTCCTTATATACATTGTTGTTTGATAACTGCTATAGACAGCTATCAGCTTTAGATTCTTCAAGATCACTCTGATCTTGTTACTTTTTTACTCAAAGTCATTCTGACAATAAATATGGTCCAAATCTCTACTGAGTTTCATATTTAGCCCTGTTCTTCTACTTATCTAAATACCCTGCTCAATTTCACTCATCATTCAGATTCTTATTTTTTCTATTTGCAGAAGAATTCCAAACCAGTTTTTCCAACAATCATGCTTTACCTGAGCTTCAGATTCATATCTGAAAATACCTGTTGGATCTCTCTACTTGGTACCTTAATGTCAATACATCCCAAACTGAACTATGCCTGCCACCACCCATCTGGACAGAAGTCCTAATATTTTCATTTACCCTTCTACCTTCCTATGATTTATATCAAGTAAGTCATCAAATTAACTTGGGATACTTGCTCTTCTGTCCTTCTGATTTTGTCAAAGTTCAGGCCTTCACCACTTTCCGCTGTTCCACCCTAACAGACTTATTACTATTCTTGTCTTTTGTTTTAAACTTGTAAAATCAACCTTCCATGTAGCTGCTGAGTAGTCTTTCTAAAGCTAAATTTGACTTCAGGATTGCCTGGCACGACACACAGGCCCATACTCATTTTCCATCAATCTTCACCCTGACTCTAGACGTTTCACGTAACAGTTTGTTGTAACCTTACATAGACCACACTTTTTCAAAAGTCTCCTGCTTTTCATTTGCCTGAAACTCCCTCTTTTCAATCATTTCCACTTAGAAAAGTATTAATAATAGTAATAATTGTTACAAATGTTATTTTATAATCATATTATCTGACATTGATTGAGTTCTTTCTCTATGTTAAACACTGAGTTCAAGGTTCCTTTTGATTCTCAAGGATCAAAATATGAACACTTCCTTAGCAATCTTAACAAACCTGGTAAAGTCATTTTTCCCCTCAGGGTTTTCCTTAATCTCTAGTATAGGTCATTTCTTTTCTTATTAGCCCCAAGACTCCTTGTGCTGACTTCAGATAAAACATTTAGCTTACTGTTTTGAAATAGTTCATTTTTGCTCTCTGTTTCCCCTTAATCAGTAACTTGCCTGCTTGATAAGGACAGAGCCTGTCTTATTCAGCTCCATTTTCCAAGCATGTATTGCCTATTCTGGTGCATGAGAAGATGATGCCTGTTCAATGTTTGCTTCACCTAGCAGAGCTGATTCAGGGATGCAGAAGATCACTGTGAGGAGTCCACTTTGCATATTTGTGGGTGTGCTTCAGTCATATCTGACTCTTTACAACCTCAGGGAGTATAGCCCGCCAGGCTTCTCTGTCCTTGGGATTCTCCAGAGAAGAATACTGAGGTGGGTAGCGATTCCATTCTCCAGGGAATCTTCCCAAACCAGGGATCAAACCCGGGTCTCCTGTATTGCAGGCAGACTCTTTCCCTTCAGAGCCATCAAGGAAGCCCTCTCTGCATATTTAATGGGAGACTATTTGATCTAAGACCTTGACCTTCAAAGGTAGAGGCTGGGCCATGCTCATGTTTACCTGTAGTAACTGGTGCTGCATCTTTTAAATGATGAAAGCTCAAAAGTGTTAGAAGAGATTTAACTGTTACTCTCTGGATTTCAGGAATATTAAAGTGATGTTCAGCTCTGCTAAATTTTAGAAACACAGAATACACAGAGTCACTGTGAGAAGCATAGCCATATTTAAGCAGTGCAGTGTCAGAGTGGATGTTCATTAGACTTAATGGATTTGAGTGTGTCAGACAGAATAAATGAAAGAACTTCTGAGTGAGAGCCAAAAGGGACTGAAATGGAACCCTGCGGTGAAAAGGGCAAATTGCTTCTTGTAGAGAGACAGAAATCTCAAGAATTAAGGGATTCCATGACATGCACTTTTTACACTAAGTGTTTAAAAATTGTTCAGTAATCATGTAATCTGGATTATATCGAATATGATGATTAATGTAATGACAATGAACCAGTGTTTCACTTATTAAGTGCACAGTCTGGCCCACGTGTTTTTACATAGCTCACTCTACTGCTAGGCTTGCCTTTTCTCCCATTTTATACATGATGAAACTGAGGCTCAGAGGGATGAATAATTTTCTCAAGGTTTCTCTTTAATATATTTCATACAATATTCTGTATATTCATTCATGTAACAAGTACATGCTGAACAATAACTGTGCCACGCACTGTACCAGGAACTTAACATACAAGAACAAATAAGAGCTTAAGGGAATTCATAGTCTGGGGCTACACAGTCATGGGAAGTAATACAGAAGATATAATGCAGCAGTTTCCCTGAGAGTCAGATCCTTGTGATGAAGGCTACTGTCATCCAGTGAGTTAAGTCTCCCGTACAGCTTGTAGTGAAAAGGCATATAAGGCATCATGGAACACTTCCCAACAAGTCACAAACAGTCTGAGTCATATTTTAGATGGAGGGAATAGAACCTGACCCAGAACTTGGTCCTAGTCCATCTTTCTCATCCTTGCTTTCACTAGAACATGTGTGAGAAATGGCCAGTCATCTTGATTTTGCACTCCCATCTGGATTTTGGACACCTTGAGGGGTGATGCTGAATAGACCACACATCCTACAAAGCTGCTACTCCAAAGTGCTCGGTGGAGACATAGGGGTATGTCATGGAGGGGTGCTGACATTTTGTCCTACACATCTGTACACATTCCTGCTGGCTCAGTGGTAAAGGATCCACCTGCAATGTGGAAGACTCGGGTTCGATCCCTGGGTCAGGAAGATCCTCTGGAGAAGAGAATGGCAACCCACGCTTCAGCATTCTTGCCTGGGAAACCCCGTGAACAGAGGAGCCTGATGGGCTACAGTTCATTTGGTAGCAAAGAGTTGGACATGCCTGAGTGACTAAGCAACAATGAGATGCTTCTGCACATGTCAATGGTGCCTATTAATGCGGGCATGAGCACTGCCAACAACAGCCCATTTTTAGTCATTCTGCTAGGTCTTTAACATACCTTGTCTGACCTATCCTCTGGAGAAGGGAATGGCAACCCACGCTTCAGCATTCTTGCCTGGGAAACCCCGTGAACAGAGGAGCCTGATGGGCTACAGTTCATTTGGTAGCAAAGAGTTGGACATGCCTGAGTGACTAAGCAACAATGAGATGCTTCTGTACATGTCAATGGTGCCTATTAATGCGGGCATGAGCACTGCCAACAACAGCCCATTTTTAGTCATTCTGCTAGGTCTTTAACATACCTTGTCTGACCTATTCCTCACAGTGATTCTACAAGTTGGTTTACTTGCCTTTGCTGCATGGATAAAATCTACCTATATCCTACAAGTTTAAACAACTGTCCCAAAATGATATGTAACACACAAAAGAGCCAAGATCTGAACTAAGAATTTGATGGCTTCAAAAATTCTTTATCTGCCTGTTTGGAATCAGAAAAAAGGAAACAAATCTCATTCCATCCTTTCGGTGGGCTCTCCTCCAGCATCCAGGCAAGGTGCGTTCTTCTCCTTGTCTGGTCTTCAAAGGAGAAAAGACAACCCCCTGCTTTTCTATCAGCTTCTCAATGAGTGGCAGACTCTCTGGGCCCCTCTCCTTCTGTGTTTCTGATTCTCCATGATTTGACTCTCTGACTATACCCTGTCTTCCTCCACAATCCAACCAGAAAGAGATCATTCCTTTTGACTACATATGCTAGTAAGTCTGTTATTATGCTTGCTACCTTGTCTCAATTAAACTATCATGATGCTAATTAATCTAGGTCATAGAAAACCAATAGAAATACCCTAATAATGTATTATTTCTTAAGTAGCATATGCTACCAGGTTTACAAGAGATCAAGCAGAACCACTAATGAGAACGATAAGCTCAAAGTGATGAAAGAAATATGAGAGATGATTCCCACAGGTGTGGGCTTTCTTTGAACACCCTTCTGTCTCACTTTCAGGACTATGGGATTGCGAAGGCCAATTTTATGACCAGTGAACTGTTATACAACTTCTCTGTCTTTACTATATCCCCAGGCGTGAGGTCGCTCCCCTCCCTCCCTTTTCACTTTAGTCTAATTCAAGGTGTGGGTTGAGATCCCAGAAGTAGTTGGTTTCCACTGTGAGCATACTGTTCATTAATCTACTACACACCAAAGTCCATTAATTTTGAATAGCACTATCAATTATACTGCCTAACAGGGAGATAACTATGTTATCACCTTTGCAGAAGTGTCTTCTTTAGGAAATCTATAGAGCCTCAACAAGACTCTAATGCTGATGGATAACTCTCTTCTCAAAAATCACAATTTGAGTTCATTTCCTTTCATAGGATCTTAAAAATACAAGCCAAAAAAAAAAAAAAATCCTGAGGCTTGTATCACTTATCCACATAGACAGTCAATGAGCTTACCATTACTCGTCTGATAAAAACAAGAGTTCCTGCTTATTCTGCATCCTTTAAATATATCTACGTTGCAAGTATGAAAAACAGTATTAGCACTTGTACCTGGTCTTGTGAGATTTCCCAGATTTATCTATTAGGTGCCATTGTGAAATGACTCTTCATTTAGCTCTGCTTTATTCTCCCGTTCTCCATACAGACCCTTCCTGAAGGCACTTTGACTTGTTCTTCCTGGCCTTCCTCCAGGATAATTTCTGATTTCTGTTATTCCCACAAAGCTCCAATATAAATGAACAAATCCACCTTTGTGCTAAACTCCAGGCCCCTTAAATAATCTCTCTTAAATTAGGCAAGAAGGCATAGCAGAAGCTGATCAAAACCTTCCCCTGGTTTCCTAACATGATCTACAAAAAACATAATTTACTTGCCAGGCATGCTGTGCCAGGCTTTCGCTCATTCATTCATGCACTTAAGTGTATGTTGGGTGCCCATTCTGTGCCAGACATTCTTTTAATTAATGTGGAAAAGATGGGAGCTCTAAACCTCCCCATACTTAATGGAGGAGAAACAATTAGAAAGGAGCAAATATACACGTGATAAAACTGCAGGGGTGAATGGGATACAGTGAGGAATCAAGGGCAATTAGTGGTCAAATCGGAGAGGGCAAGAGTGCATATCAACATTCTAGGAATCAGTGAACTAAAATGGACTAGAATGGGTGAATTTAATTCAGATGACTATTGCATCTACTACTGTGGGCAAGAATCCTGTAAAAGAAATGAAGCAGCTTTTATAGTCAACAAAAGAGTCCGAAATGCAGTACTTGGATGCAATCTCAAAACAACAGAGTGATCTTTGCTCGTTTCCAAGTCAAACCGTTCAATATCACAGTAATCCAAGTCTATGCCTCAACCATTAAAGCCAAAGACGCTGAAGTTGAATGGTTCTATGAAGACCTATAAGACCTTCTAGAACTAACTCCAAAGAGAGAGAGAGAGAGATCTTTTTCATTATAGAGGACCAGAAAGCAAAAGTAGGAAGTTAAGAAATATCTGGAATAACAGACAAGTTTGGCTTTGGAGTGTAAAATGAATCAGGGCAAAGGCTAACAATTTTGCCAAGAGAATACACTGGTCACAGCAAACACCCTCTTCCAACAAGACAACAGATGATTCTACACATGAATATCACAAGATTTCCCTTAATACTGAAACCAGATTGATTATATTCTTTGCAGCCAAAGATGGAGAAGCTCTACACAGTCAGCAAATACAAGACTAGGTGCTGACTGTGGCTCAGATCATGAAATCCTTACTGGAAAATTCAGATTTAAGTTGAAGAAAGAAGAGAAAATCACTAGAACATCCAGGTATGATCTAAATCAAATCCCAAAGAAAGGCAATGCCAAAGAATACTCAAACTACTGAACAATTGCACTCATCTCACATGCTAGCAAAGTAATGCTCAAAATTCTCCAAGCTAGGCTTCAATTGTATGTGAACCAAGAACTTCCAGATGTTCAAGCTGTATTTGGAAAAGGCAGAGGAACCATAGATCAAATTGCCAACATTCACTGGATCATACACAAAGCAAGAGAATTCTAGAAAAACATATACTTCTTCTTCATTGACTGTGCTAAAGCTTTTGACTGTGTGGATCACAGCAAACTGGAAAATTCTTAGAGAAATGGGAATACCAGACCACCTTACCTGCCTCCTGAGAAATCTGTATGCAGGTCAAGAAGCAACAATTAGTATTGGACATGGAATTACAGACTGGTTCCAAACTGGGAAAGAAGTACATCAAGGCTGTATGCTGTCACCCTGCTTAGTTAATTTATATGCAGAGTACATCATGTGACATGCTGGGCTGGAAGAAGCACAAGCTGGAATCAAGATTGCTGGGAGAAATATCAATAACTTCAGAAATGCAGATGACACCATCGTTATGCAGAAAGTGAAGAGGAGCAATGAACGTGATAGAAGAGAATGAAAAAACTGGCTTAAAACTTAATGTTCAAAAAACTAAGATCATGGCATCAGGTTCCATCACTTCATGGCACATGGATGGGAAAACAATGAAAACAGTGGGAGATTTTATTTTCTGGGGCTCAAAATCACTACAGATGGTGACTGTAGCCATGAAATTAAAAGATGCTTGCTCCTTGGAAGAAAAGGTATGACCAACCTAGACAGCATATTTAAAAGCAGAGACATTTCTTTGCTCACAAAGGTCAGTCTAGTCAAAGTTATGGTTTTTCTAGTGGTCATGTATGGATCTGAGATTTGGACCATAAAGAAAGCTGACTGCCGAAGAATTGATGCTTTTGAACTGTGGTATTGGAGAAGACTCTTGAGAGTCCCTTGGACAGCAAAGAGATCAAACCAGTCCATCTTGAAGGAAATAAAATCTGAATATTCATTAGGACTGATGCTGAAGCTCCAACACTTTGGCCACCTGATTCAAAGAACTGACACATTACAAAAGACCCTGATGCTGGAAGATTGAAGGCAGGAGAAGGGGACAACAGGGGATGAGATGGTTGGCTGGCATCACCAACTCAATGGACATGAGTGTGAGCAAGCTCTGGGAGTTGGTGAAGGATAAGGAAGCCTGGCGTGCTTTAGTCCATCAGGTTGCAAAGAGTTGGACAGGACTGAGTGACGAAACTGAATTGAACTGAAGGTAAGTGACAGAAAAGTAGAAAGAAAGGCAGGGCAGTCAGTGATAAACCTGTCAGGAAAGACCACTGAGCAGGTTATCGTGGAGCAGAGGTCTAAGTGAATTTCTTAAGGAAGATTTCCAGATCACGAGTATGCCTAGAGCACAGGATCTCAGGCTGGAAGGCATTTGGCAATTTCAGGGGAGAGAATGGGGCCACAGTGCTTCCAGCAGACAGAGGTTAGTGTTGGCCAGGGGCTAAATTGGGTACCCCAGGAATAAATGAAAACAAAGGATTGTTTTGAGCTATTCCTAGTCCAGCTCTCTGGTGGCTCAGTGGTAAAGAATCCAGGTGCCAGTACAAGAGATGTGGG
>SJYC01092015.1:0-24735 GCA_006408675.1 Madoqua kirkii | reverse complement strand
GGTTGCAAAGAGTTGGACAGGACTGAGTGACAAACTGAATTGAACTGAAGGTAAGTGACAGAAAAGTAGAAAGAAAGGCAGGGCAGTCAGTGATAAACCTGTCAGGAAAGACCACTGAGCAGGTTATCGTGGAGCAGAGGTCTAAGTGAATTTCTTAAGGAAGATTTCCAGATCACGAGTATGCCTAGAGCACAGGATCTCAGGCTGGAAGGCATTTGGCAATTTCAGGGGAGAGAATGGGGCCACAGTGCTTCCAGCAGACAGAGGTTAGTGTTGGCCAGGGGCTAAATTGGGCACCCCAGGAATAAATGAAAACAAAGGATTGTTTTGAGCTATTCCTAGTCCAGCTCTCTGGTGGCTCAGTGGTAAAGAATCCAGGTGCCAGTACAAGAGATGTGGGTTCCATCCTTGGGTTGTAAAGATTCCCTGGAGAAGAGAATGACAACCCATTCCAGTATTCCTGCCTGGAGAATCCCATGGACAGAGAAAACTGGAGGGCTACAGTCCATAGGGTCTCAAAAGACTTGGACACAACTTAGCCACTGAACAACACACAGTTCAGCTCCAGGCCTGAGGGCAGAGCGAGCAACATGGTTTTCATTGCCTAAAGTGATTGCCTATGAGCCTCCATTTTGCAAGGGAACGATTCTACCAGTTTGTCGGTGACAGTGAATTTTTATGTCCTCTCATTATCTCTTTAGGCAGATGCAATTTAAATATTTATGTTTTAACAAAATCTTAGTAATATCAAATAATGTTCGCAACATTTTCTTTCCTCACAAAAGCAAAGGACACCACAGGGCAGTTGGTCTCATTTCATCTTAAATATTATACATATTTGTGTATGTAACATTAGATACAATATTTATTTTAAATATATATGTATATGAGCTTCCACATAGAGTTCTTGAAATAAATGTATGAAAATATCACAGAATTATATACTATAATATTAAGAGTAATGATCTTACTGATGAATGATGGGGTTATAGACTTATTCTACTTTTTTTTATTCTTTGTAAATTATTTTCCAAATTTTCCACAATAAATATGTGTGACTTTTATTATTAAAAAGATCCAAAGCTTCAGTTCTTTTAAAATTTGCTCTAATTTGCAGATCTCTAGGAAAATCTCAAGGATGAGACATTGTTTAGAACTATTAATCATTCATACATGAATTGCGTGCAACTGCTAATTAACAGTATGTTGGACATACTTCACTTCTCTGAGTGTCAGTTTTATCCTTTGATAAAGTGTAAAATAATGCCTACATGTTAGGATTATTATGAGTAGTAAATTAAAGAGATCACAAACAATTCAGAAATACCTAAAATATATAATTTTAGGGGTCAGGGATTATACGTGTATTTATACAATATCCAGCAGACTTTTGTATGGAGTAGCTTTAGATAAATAATAAAAGCTTCTTATTACAGACTATAAAGAACTCTCCACTGAAAGGTAATCATAAAGTAATGAAATTACCGGCTAGAAATTGACTTGAAACATCTATTCTATCATCAGTCCAAACCTAATCTTTCTTCCCCATCAATGAATATTCCATTTATCTCCGTGCGCTTTGAAAATACACCTCTCTTTCACTTAGCAGTAACTCCTCTGTTTCAGAACAGAACTCACCATTAGTCCTTTTTACTCTGTGAAGACAAAGCTATTTCTTTGTTCTTTTCATTCTTCATCCTGCTTCTTTCATCAGGATCAAGATAAAAGAGGCTTTACTCAAAATTCACATATAACCTTTTCAAGATTTAATAAACTTTATCATCTATTCTCTCCACTTCTCCAAATTTTTCCCCTCATTTTGCCAACTAGCCCTTGGAAAATAAGGTTACCAGACTTCTCATTTACTCCTGGAGCTTGCTCCCTATGGAAGTAGTAAATGGTAAAACCTAAACCTGAACACAAACTTCAGCCAGGCAGTTTTAATGAGCACAGAACAAGGGACTCCACCTATCCAATCATTTCAGTTCTTTCTCAGATCAGGTAGCTGTGTAGCAGTCCTATCCCTACTTATCTTCAGTGAACTCTGACATGGTGTACCTGAAAGGTATCAGTCTTGGAACTCAGAGTTGAAACATCTGGAAGGTGACTGGCATATAATAAGTATGTCATAACTGATGGCTACTGTTATTATCATTGTAATTATTTTAGACTCCTGAAGATCTTTTACATTTTCATCCACTAAGCCATATCTTCCTGATCCTATCCAAACACGTTCAGCTTTTCAGATCTCTGGGTACAACATTCATCCTTGTTAAGCTGCATTTTGTAAGAATTAAATTGTCTTATCACTGTAGCCCATTACTATCTCTTCAGATTTTGATTCCTTCAGAAACTGCACATGCTCTCCTTCCCAGATTTCTGTCACCCCTGCATTTGATGAGCTGTCAACTGTACCTTCAGCAAAGCCACAGATAAAAACATTAACTGCAGCAAATTCAAAGACAGAGGTGCATATGCTGTGCATCGACCAATGTGAGTAGGAAGAAAGCTTCTTTTAGTAGTATACGTCTACGCCCACTGTAAAATGACAGGCTGAACCATTTTTACTTATTTTATTTTAACCCTCTGTGTCACTACATTTACTTGAAGAGAATCCAAAGCTTGAAAATTGTCCCTAGTTGTCATTTTTTAAAAGATGAATCACAATTCAAATTTGGAGATTGGAAATTTCTTCTTATATTTGATCTGTGTTATTTGATTTGTGTTATTTCTTCTTATATTTGATCAGTATCATTAATGAAAATCAATTAATCTTTAAATTTATCCTGTTTTAGGTTCTAAGGTGTTAAAGAACTTCAGTTTAGTAAAATGCATATGTATAAGTAAATCACTTCTATGTATATACATAGCATCAAGTACCATAAAAGAGGAATTCGTAAGTACTTTTAAAGAATCACAAGCACGTTTCTAGTCATATACATATAAAGATGTCAGAATTGGAAAATACCTTGATGAGAATAAAGTTCAATCTTCTCATTATACATTGGTTCAAAGAGGGGAAATAACGGTCCCAAATTCACATAGTTAACTGGTAGACCAGAAATCAATGTCAACATACAAATCCAGTGTTCCTTCTCCAATCTTCCCCTTGATAAGAACCTCTAACACCAAGAAATGTATGCATTTATTTATTTACAGCAGCTGAATAGCTGACCAGAAGATGCATTCTCATAGTCTAGAGTGGATGATATAGATGCAGAATAAATAGGAAATTGGTATCCTACTGAATATTTGCCCTCAGTTCAGTCCAGTTCAGTCATCCAGTCGTGTCTGACTCTTTGTGACCCCATGAATCACAGCATGCCAGGCCTCCCTGTCCATCACCAGCTCCCGGAGTTTACCCAAACTCATGTCCATCGAGTCGGAGATGCTATCCAGCCATCTCATCCTCTGTCATCCCCTTCTCCTCCTGCCCTCAGTCCCTCCCAGTATCAGGGTCTTTTTCAATGAGTCAACTCTTCACATCACGTGACCAAAGTACTGGAGTTTCAGCCTCAGCATCAGTCCTTCCAATGAACACCAAGGACTGATCTCCTTCAGGAAGATCCTCCTTGCAGTCCAAGGGACTCTCAAGAGTCTTCTCCAACACCACAGTTCAAAAGCATCAATTCTTCAGTGCTCAGCTTTCCTCACAGTCCAACTCTCACATCTATACATGACCACTGGAAAAACCATAGCCTTGACTAGACGGACCTTTGCTAGCAAAGTTATGTCTCTGCTTTTTAATATGCTATCTAGGTTGGTTATAACTTTCCATTTACCCTAGAACCTACCTAAGGATTTAACATGTATGCTCATACACAATTAACCTCCCTTAAATTCCAATATTAGCTTGTCATTGTTTGTTTACTTGGTTTTTTTTTTTTTCCTCCTCAGTGAAGTGTAGGAAAATACAATAAGAACACCTTATTAGTTGAGAATTTAGGCTTTTGAGTTTTTAATTAATTAATTCTACAAATCCTTACTGGCATTTTCCTATAGGAAAGATCTTTTGTAAGATGGAATATAAAGTAATTCTGGTAGCAATCCTTAAGGATGTCTATTTGTCTTGGTAGAACTCCTCTTTGTGTTATAAAAAGCCTAATGGAATGTATCTTCCAGCATAATGAAAGGTGATCATTCCAGATGCTCTTTCTTTTCAAGGGCATGCCAACTACTGTTACTGTTCCAGAATATCTACTCCATCACCATTAGCAGATCCAGTAAACATTTAGAGGATTTCACTAGATAATAAGCATTGAGGTATGTGGTTTAAGTGGTATTTTCTCATTTTGTTCCCCAACTACTCAGAAAGCTTGATACTTTCATTATCCCTTAGTTATTACAGCAGAAAATCTGAGATTGATAGATACTATTTAACTTGTCTCAGGTCACACATCCAGGAAATGGAGGAGCTGGAATGTGAGTGCAAGCCTACAAGACTGCAAAATCTTTGCTCTTCCTTCATTACTTTGGAATGTTCTAGAATCAAAGTGAGGGCCACGGTGTCTCTAATCTTGGGGAAAATGGGTAAGAGGAACTTGGGAGCAGTCAGTGTATCACTGAACTCAATAATCTGCCTTTGTTTGAAGTGAAACTTATAAAAATATGTTTTTCTATAAATGAAATTCAAATACATATATACATACATATGTATGTGTGCATATACACACAGGCACATTTCTCAGATATCTCTAAGTGAAAAATTCTGTACTTCATCTGTGAAGTTCTGCAATTCATGTTTTGACTCTGCTAATCATTATTACTGTTAGTGAGAATTAGTTTTCACTTCCCCTTTGTGAAGCTTCCCTTTCTATAAGTGGTTATAACATGAGTGGTTATATGCAGAGTGATTTACTGCAAGTTTCTATTATACTTCTCCCAGTGAGAATGGTCCTGGCAATGAGTTTATCTCCTGTTAAGCACATTTCTTCTTGGCCATGCCACATTGCCTCAGCTATTTGGTCTTACCAGCAGTTAACACATGCCAGAAAGTTTCCCTGGGGAAATTAGGCAGCCCTAAGCAGCTCCAGATCTTTTATCCTTGAGTTTCTTCAAAATAACCTGGAGCACTTCCAAAGTCTTCAGTTCCACCTCACTGATCCCTGGACAAGCGGTGGAAGGTTTTGAATGACCTTGATCCACCCAAATTTGAAATCACCACAGGGAACAGAAGGAAAAGCTGAGAGGGAAGGATAATTCCTAAACACGACAGGTCCTCTAGAAACTGACGCAGGCCTGTTACAGGGGCCTCACATGTTCCATTTTTCTTACTGAAGAGCTTTATTACTCATGATGTGGACGGGGCTCTTCCGAGAAGTAGTATCCAGATACTATTGGTGTGTGTGTGTGTGTGTGTGTGTGTGTGTGTGTGTGTGCTCAGTCATGTCGGACTCTTTGTGACCCCCATGGACTGTAGCCCACTGGGCTCCTCTGCCCATGGGTTTTCCCAGGCAAGAATCCTGAAGTGGGTTGCTACTTCCCTCTGCAGGGAATCTTCCTGACCCAGGGATTAAACCTGTGTCTCTTGTATCTCCTGTGTTGGCAGGCAGGTTCTTTACCACTGTACCACAAGCTTTATTACTCATGATGTGGAGGGGCCTCTTCCGAGAAGTAGTGTCCAGATACTATTGGGGTGTGTGTGTGTGTGTGTGTGTGTATGTGTGCATGCTCAGTCATGTCGGACTCTTTGTGACCCCCATGGACTGTAGCCCACCAGGCTCTTCTGCCCATGGGTTTTCCCAGGCAAGAATCCTGAAGTGGGTTGCTACTTCCCTCTGCAGGGAATCTTCCTGACCCAGGGATTAAACCTGTGTCTCTTGTATCTCCTGTGTTGGCAGGCAGATTCTTTACCACTGTACCACTCAGAAGCCTGACTTTTTAATTAGAAGAGATCAAAGATTTAAAAAGCAGGGGTCAGATTCTCCATCCTGCCTTCATTTACTTTTCCAAAAGTGAATATCCAATGTAGACAGGAGACTGAAACTGTAAGGGTTTCAGTTATGCAGCAGTGGCAGTGGGGATGAAATAAGAACTAGGATAAACAACTGTCCACTTGCAAACCCTGCCATTTATCATGACAGAAGTAATTTCAATAAAGAGGGATACATAACAGGAAAGGAAGCCACACACGACGCAGAAGCATAGGGCTAGACAAAGTCCTAACTTTTGATAGCTATGTGCACACATCCTCAGAGATTCCATGTTATAGTTTCAGTCTCCCGGATGCTTATGTCACACTTGATAAACACCATGTGCTCTCATAAGTGCTTTATCAACATTAGCTACTTTTATCTTCATGTTGATTCTAAGAAGAAGATGCTACCATCATCAGCCCCAATTGATGTCCTAGGAAACTGAGACACAGAGAGTCTGAGTAACCTGCCCAAGGTCATGCAACTCAGCAGGGACCCAGAGGCTGTGCTCTTACTGCAAAAATAAGTACCTCTCAAAAGATCTGGGAAGGAAGACCCAAACACTGTGTGCATTCTGCTGTGTTAGGAAAGTATAAGATGGGGAAACAATATTTACTTCATGCTCTCAGTTTGAAAGAAAAGGAGGACACCAAGATATTGCTGTGCTACAAATTGGCCTGGGGGTCAGGAGAAAGGCCTGCATGAGCTGCCTGCTAGGATGCTGTGAGAGCCTCATTCCTATTTCACTTTCCAGGCCAATCACAGACCTCTGTGAGGGCCTGTCTCTAAGGAAGGGGGCATGTAAATAATCTTTCCCCACCTTAGAAGCAATTTTTGCAGACAGCAGTTTCCCGTGCACACTTCTGCTCCACATGCAGAAGAAGATTGATGACAAAGACCCCATCTCTGACAGGTAAATCCAAAACTGCCCTCATATGCCAGGCTTCCAGAAGAAATGAGAGCCCCATTGGTCCAGCCAGGGGGAGGATCTTCTCTGTGTTGCTATTATCCATAAGTCAAAAATAACTGGACCTACTAAAAGCCAGAAAACCCCAAAGATCAGTGTGGAAAAGAGAAAAAATGCATTTGTTTCACAGACTAGAAAAATATCAGAAGTGCATATAGGGCTCTGCATACTCTCAGAGCAAACCATCACACTCAAAGGAAGTCCCAGGGCCCTTCACTCACCAAACAATCTACGGCAGACTTTCCTTTTCAGATATCTGTCATTTTCTTCATCCCTTTCATGCTTCTATTGCCAGGAAAACAGATACATGTTAAATACAAGTTTGACTTTTAAACGGTGCCTCACTCTCTTGTGGTCTCAGTCTCCTCATCCATAAAACGTGGAAGATAAATGAGACCTCACAGGCAGTTCCATTGTCAGTTGTGGGGTGCCTGTGGCATGCCTCCTATGCCAGGGTCTCTCAAAACAAGCTTCTCATTTTATTCACATAAGCAGGTTTTGAGTTCTGGCTCATCTTCCTTAGTAGTTTTGTGATCTTGTATATGTCATTTAACCTGGCTGAACTTCCATTGCTATCCATAAAACTCAAGGTAAAGAGGAAAAGAATTTATCATCTGACAAGCAGAATTTCTATGAGGATTACATTTCTATGTGTTTTACATTAAAAAAAAAAATTCACACCTTGATAAGGAGGGTCCTAACATTGTATAGGAGGCAGGGATCAAGATCATACCCAAGGAAATGCAAAAAGGCAAATGGTTGTCTGAGGAGTCCTTACAAATAGCTGTGAATAGAAGAGAAGAGAAAGGCAAAAGAGAAAAAGAAAGATATATCCATTTGAATGCAAAGTTACAAAGAATATCAAGGAGAGATAAGAAAGCCTTCCTCAGGGATCAATGCAAAGAAATAGAGGAAAACAATAGAATGGGACAGTCTAGAGATTTCTTCAAGAAAATTAGAGATACTAAGGGAACATTTCTCCCTGGAGAAGGCAATGGCAACCCACTCCAGTATTCTTGCCTGGAGAATCCCATGGATAGAGGAGCCTGGTAGGCTGCAGTCCATGGGATTGCAAAGAGTCAGACATGACTGAACGACTTCACTTACTCACTTATTTACTTACTTAAGGGAACATTTCATGCAAAGATGGGCACAATAAAGGACAGAAACAGTATGGACCTAACAGAAGCAGAAGATATTAAGATGAGGTGGCAAGAATACACAGAAAAATTACACACAAAATATATCTTATGACCCAGATAATCACAATGGTGTGATCACCAACCTAGAGCCAGGCATCCTGGAATGTGAAGTCAAGTGAGCCTTAGTGGAGGTGATGGAATTCCAGTTGAGCTATTTCAATTACTAAAAGATGATGCTATGAAAGTGTGGCACTCAAGATGCCAGCAAAATTGGAAAACTCAGTAGTGGCCAAACTACCACACAATTGTACTCATCTCACATGCTAGTAAAGTAATGCTCAAAAATTCTTCAAGCTAGGCTTCAATAGTACATGAAGAGTGAACTTTCAAATGTTCAAGCTGGATTTAAAAAAGGCAGAGGAACCAGAGATCAAATTGCCAACATCTGGTGGATCATTGAAAAAGCAAGAGAATTCCAGAAAAATATCCACTTTTGCTTTATTGTCTATGTCAAAGTCTTTGACTGAAGGAACCACAACAAACTGGAAAATTATTAAAGAGATGAGAATACCAGACCACTTGACCCTCCTCTTGAGGAATTTATATGCAGGTCAGGAAGCAACAGTTAGAACTGGAACAACTGTTAGAATGCAATGGAACAACAGGTTGGTTCCAAATAGGGAAAGGAGTATGTCAAGGCTGTATATTGCCATCCTGCTTATTTAACTTACATGGAGAGTATATCATGAGAAACACTGAGCTGGAGGAAGCACAAGCTGGAATCAAGATTGCAGGGAGAAATATCATAACCTCAGGTATGCAGATGACACCACCCTTATGGCAGAAAGCGAAGAGGAACTAAAGAGCCTCTTGATGAAAGTGAAAGAGGAGAGTGAAAAAGCTGGCTTAAAACTCAACATTCAGAACACTAAGATCTGTCATCTGGCCCCATCACTTCATAGCAAATAGATGGGGAAACAGTGGCTAACTCTATTTTGGGGGCTCCAAAATCACTGCAGATGGTGATTGCAGCCATGAAATTAAAAAAACACTTGCTCCTTGGAAGAAAAGTTATGACAAACCTAGACAGCATATTAAAAAGCAGAGACATTACTTTGCCAACAAAGGTCAAGAGTATATCATGAGAAACACTGAGCTGGAGGAAGCACAAGCTGGAATCAAGATTGCAGGGAGAAATATCATAACCTCAGGTATGCAGATGACACCACCCTTATGGCAGAAAGCGAAGAGGAACTAAAGAGCCTCTTGATGAAAGTGAAAGAGGAGAGTGAAAAAGCTGGCTTAAAACTCAACATTCAGAACACTAAGATCTGTCATCTGGCCCCATCACTTCATAGCAAATAGATGGGGAAACAGTGGCTAACTCTATTTTGGGGGCTCCAAAATCACTGCAGATGGTGATTGCAGCCATGAAATTAAAAAAACACTTGCTCCTTGGAAGAAAAGTTATGACAAACCTAGACAGCATATTAAAAAGCAGAGACATTACTTTGCCAACAAAGGTCTGTCTAGTCAAAGTCTGTCTATCTTTTTTCCAGTAGTCATGTTTGGATATGAGAGTTGAACTATAAAGAAAGCTGAGAACAGAAGAAGTGATGTTTTGGAACTGCGGTGTTGGAGAAGACTCTTTAGAGTCCCTTGGACTGCAAGGAGATCCAACCAGTCCACTCTAAAGGAAATCAGTCCTGAATATTCATTGGAAGGACTGATTCTGAAGCAGAAACTCCAATATTTTGGCCACCTGATGCAAAGAACTCACTCACTGGAAATGACCCTGCTGCTGGGAAAGATTGACGGCAGGAGGAGAAGGGGACGAGAGAGGATGAGATGGTTGGATGGCATCACCAACACAATGGACACTAGTTTGAGTGAACTCAAGGAGTTGGTGATGGGCAGGGAGGCCTGGCATGCTGCAGATGGGGGTTGCAAAGAGTTGGACACGACTGAGTGGCTGAACTGATAAACTCTGGCATTAGGGAATGGGTACCCCAGCTTTAGAGAAGAGGGATAAGACGCTCTGTGTGGAATAGCTCACCATGAAATAGAGAAAAAACTGCAAAGAGAGGAAGGAATGGTCATAAAAGATCCAGTGGGGAGTCTCTACAGTCCACTAGGGTAAAAGATTTATGAAATTCTGCAGTAGTGTGGTAGCTGAAGGGCATTTTAAGAATGAGCTTTCCTAATTTTCCATATTAATTTGTTCACATGACCATGATGTAAACCCTTCTCTTTTACGCTACTTTTCAGGACAGTGTAATAACAGACTCAGACAAATTTATTAGGACTGTTGATTTTTTTTTTTTTTTTTTTTTTTACAGAAAGAGCCTGAGTTCCAACTGTCGGTCAACAAAGATGACTCAAGACAGAGAAGGTACCCAGACACTTAGGTGGCCATGGAAATAGAACTTTGCATGTACTTTGGGAAGCATTGCATGTCCACAGCCTCAGCAGGTTGGTGAGGAGAGCTAAATGCAATGTTATATAGATTTTGAGAGGTAAGGAGGATCCCAACTGAGAGCTAGGCTACCCAAGGAAAATCATATTACCATGGAAGATAAATGACTTAATTTCTACCACATTATCTGACTCTTAATAGACCCTCCCTCCTTCACTCTCTCTCCATCCTTTGCATCCTTTAGGTATTGTATGTAGCCTTGAATAAAAATGCTCTAGGTGTACTTTGAAGTGCATACTTCTACACTGTACTCTGGCCTGCATCATTTCAAAGGGAAAATACTAGCTTGTCTGTTCAACTACAGTGTCTTTCAGTCTTCAAAATACACACTTTTTTCCCCCCTTTTCAAGCCAAATCATCCCAGTGAATATTCATCTGTGTAAAAGTGATTCATTATCACCTTTCATTTTTACCATCGACTGTCTTATTGTTCATTACCTTCCAGAGGCTGGTTTCTCATTTTTACCCTTGAATCTGCAGTTTTTATTTCCTCCGCAGACTACTTTTCACATCTCCTTTTACAGTTTCTGTGTACCTCCAAAACCATGCCTCCATGTCCTGTGATCAAACTGCGTGGCAGTCACTAAATTATTGGGTATTCTCTGCAGCTCCCAAACATCAGTGATTTTCGGCTATATAATCTGCTTGCTTTTTTCAGTGAGCCATATATTGGGAAGGATATATGGGTATTACTACTCACAAAGTTCAAAATGGAAGGGAGCTTACTCATAATAGTGCCTTTGGCTGATTTAGAGATCAACTTTCCGTTTATGATCAACTATTATCTGTGCTGATTTTTTTCCTTTCAATCCTCTTTGTCTTTCTCTAGTTCCATGAGATCATGTGGCTGAGTTTCCTGTTCTTGCAATACTAGTCCTCTATCTCTGAGACCATTCTTCACTCTCAACACCTGGATTTAAAGTTCTTTCTAGCCCCTTCCTCTTTTTTTTTTTTTTTTTTTTTTGGTTTGTTTTATAATAAACTCGTTTTACACATAAAAACCATCTCAGGCACCCTGTAATTTCTTATAAAATCTTCCCTGAAATATTCACCCTGAACATATGGCACGTCTCTCTGGCCCCCACTTTTCTTTTTCTTTGAATGAAAGTCAGAAGAGAATGGATTAGTCATACTCTCCAACCAAGGCACATTACCAATTATCATCATTGGCTCATCAGTCTCCTGCTTTATTTTATAAATTTCTGTATTTCCTTTTTTTTCACACTGTCTTATGTACATTTGTTTGCATGTGTCCATATAGTCATTTCTTCTGTAATACTTCTTTTGTAACAGTGAATTTGTTCCAATGACAAGGATATAAAGAAAAATAATTGTGTGTAGTTCAAACTTCACATCATGTGTAATTCCATCCAGGAGAAACAATAGGTGAGTGCAGAAAACTGCACCCTGCTGAGTAGAGCCTGGTAGGCATACACCACACACACACACCCCTTAAATATCTACCAATGACCTCAAGTCACCCACGTGTGTTATAAACCATATATTCACAACTGTGTTAACAGCTTTCTAAGTTCAGATGAGCGTCATTCCATCATCCCATAATAACTCACATACTGCAACCTTTCCCACAATCAAGCCCACTTTCTCAAGAAAACTTCTGATCTCTTTGACGGTAAAAGTAGGAGTATGTATGTACTGCAGTGTATATGCTTTTAACTCAATGTTAAAAGCTGAAAATTGTGCATGCTTAATTGTGCTGCTGTTCCTATTAAGTTTCTTTTTCATGTCACCGACAAAGCTTTTCATGTTGTCCCCAAAACAGTGTCTCACAAGTGTTGTATTTTTTTGTGCAGCAAGATAATTTTAGGAAAGAATATGCTGTGTTGTGAAAAACTGACTATTTTGTCATTTGGGGAACATGTAATTTAATTTATGAAACCCATCTTGTGTTATAAATGTCATTCTGCTTCCTTCTATCTGTCGTCATTCTGAGCATTATGCTTTCAGATCTTACGGTTTCTAATTACTGCATACTCCTCCTCCACGTTTTATCCATTCGCCCAGGGGTACTTAATATTTTCTACTATAAATACCATTAAAATAAATAACCTTGACAAAAGAAACTTTACAGATTCACAAAAGCTTTCTTTCACACATACCCAGAAGCAGAATTGCTAGGTGACATGTGAACAAACCCTCACTTATCCTAAAGTACCAACTTGCTTTCAAGTGCTCATATAACGGTCTACCGTCTCCACAGCAAAGCATAAGCATGTTAATGACTCTACCGAGTTCATAGCATTCTAATTTTTGCCTGTTTATCATATATCCCCTTCTTTGCCATTTCTTCTTTGTCTTTGGATACAGCTTCAGATCAGTTATGATCTTTCTGACTCAGCCCTACTCCTGAGACTCACTCTGTACCAATAGCTTTGCAATTCACATTCCTTTCTCCATGGTCTATATTCATCCTCTGATTACACTAATTTTTCCTCTACCTTCCTGTTTTCTCAATAAATATTCCACCAGTTCTGCCGGGCCCAGGCTGCCTGTCTGCTTGTTCAGTACAGACTGTCATATCTAATTCCCTCTTTTTATTCATTCATTCCCTTGTAACTAAAATACGGATGCTAGCTCACCTGCAAATATCTCTCTAGGCTTCTCTCACATATTATCTCTTCTATGAAGAATCCTGTAACTACTTCATCGAAAGTGAAAAGAATCCCCTTCTTCCACAAATCTGTTACTTATTTTTTACCTCTTTGCTTTGTTAGTATTTGTTTTATATATCTCTTTTCCTAAGGGATTCCTGATCTACTTGAGGACAGGGCATTTGTCTTATCTTCATTTCCCCCTCATTTAGTAGGCTCTCGAAAACTCTTCCTTGAGTGATTGAATGTGTGAGCAAAAAATGAATAAATCAAATGTTATTTTGTATCAAGTACCTTAAGTAATCAAAGTTTCCAGTGCCCAATATATTAGTCACAATTTAAAGCTCTTTATTAACATAGAACAAAAAATAAGATGAGATGATTTTAAATTAAAAATCCTTTATCTTAAAACCGATTCACAAAGGAGATTGCTTGATTATTTGTTGCTTTGTTTTTTTTTTTTTTCCTCTGAAAAGGATATTTTATTAATTAGCCTCTCTAGTTTGTATCCCTTTTGTAGAGTTATCATACTATGTATCAGTAATGCTGGGATCTGCTAAAATGAAATATAATTGATAATGAATTCAGCAGCCAATTTTCACATTATTCTCAGGTGAATTCTAGTTGACTCAGTTCATCCTTTCCCTCACAATCCCTTAGATGAATATTATTAAATATTAAATAGGAGTTAGGAAGGATTACGGTTCTGCATTATTTCTGTAGGAACATATGCTACTTTAGGAGTGTGTGTGTGTAAATGCAGAGCCTGGCCATCCCAATTTGCTCAAGACCACTCTAGTTTTAGCATCAGAAGTCCTGTATCCCAGGACTCACTTTCAGTTCTGGGCAAGTTGGTCATCTTTGGTATAAACGTGCTTCATTTACATGCAGGGTTTTAACCAGGCATTTAACATTGATTTTCTTTTCTGTCGTATTTTTAGCAAAGCTTCCTTCAGTCTACTTTCTAGAAAAAATAAACGAGAGCCTGCTCTTTACATGTGCGCTGCTTTCCTTGCCTGCAGTGTTGCAAGTATAAATCCCTCCTGTTCGTCAAGGGCTAGTTCAAATGTTCTTTCTTTCACCACATGTGCCTTTCTCTACTCACAGACTCCCCAGTATCAGAATATGGCTTTTGATGCGGGTGCATTTCTGCTTTGAATTACAATATCTTGATGGGTCTTAATGCTTTGTCCTAAACAAAAAATTGATGTTAACCAGATGATTACATGATGTAGTGCAGACTCTGCTCATGGATACAAATTAATCTTGTATATGACTCATTAAATGTCCATATTTCCTTGTAATCTTTCAATACCAATTATTCCTTTTATTAACCAGTTTTGTTTTCCAGTATCTAAAGCATGACAGATCCTTTCAATTATCATACTTACTGTATTTGTGTTTTTTAAGTTCATCTCGATAACTGAGGGAGAGAGAATTGTACAACAAAATGAGGATATGCATTGAAGCTATACATACAAGAGTTTAAATTCTAATTTTCCCTTTTACCATCTTGGTTGAGTAATCTAAATTCACTAAGCTTCAGTTTCTCCATACTTGAAATGGACAGAAAACATCTTCCCTACAGACATATTATGCAGCTTAAAAATAATGAATATCAAGTGTCAATAAACTTTTCAATAAAGAGATAAATTGGAAATATTTCTGACTTTGTGGATGATACCACCTGGCAAACTACTCAACAACCACTGCAGTGTGAAAATAGCCATAGACAATAAGTAAATGAAGGAGGTGTCTATGCTCCAGTACAGTTTGTGTCACAAAAATTGTGAGACAGTTTTAGCTGTTGGCTAGTTTGGCAACTCCTGATGTGTATTAAACACTAAATAAATGGGAACCAGTATTTCCGTGAACTAATCCTTCTTCCCTTCCTGAGCATTTTGATCTTGTGGTCTTAATCCAAATTAAGCTCAAACTAATGCAGCATTTGCCAACAAATGTAGTAGGTTTAGTTTCTTGTTTTTCCATAACGTCTTCCATACAAGTATTATAGGAAACTTATATGAGCCAATATACTAGTCTATTCCTGGTGGGGATAGAACACTGAAGATCTGTTTTGAGAATGTTAACTCCTGATTCCCCATTTTCCTATTCAACTATAGTCAGTCACCAATGTCCCCAATATTACAACTTCTATCTTGTGGTGGTTTTCGTTTAGTTACTCCTCCTGCAGCCCTATGGACCTTAGCTCACTTGGCTCCTCTGTCCATGGGATTTCCCAAGCAAGAATACTAGAGTGGGTTGCCATTTCCTTCTCTAGGAAATCTTTCTGATTCAGGGATCGAACCCGTGTCCCTTGCATTGAGAGGTGGATTCTTTGCCACCAAGCCAGTGCAGAAGATGTAAGAGATGTGTGTTTGATCCCTGGGTCAGGAAGATTCCCTGGAAGAGGGCATGGCAACACATTCCAGTATTCTTCCCTGGAGAATTCCATGGACAGAGGAACCCGTCAGGCTCCAGCTCATGGGGTTGCAAAGAGTAGGACAAGACTGAAGCTACCTAGCACACACACATTACCCAGTACCTAAAATCATCATGGTCTAGTCATGGAGCATGTTATAAGCTCTGAGAGGACCTGGGATTAACCAGCTACCATAAGCTCAGTGCCCTGGTATGAAGACTGGATACTCAAGTTCTTTCAAGATAACATTTCTCCCAAATATGTTAATTTTTTCCCAAATTTGATTTTTTAATTTTCTTAATAGCTGTGTAGCTTGTCAGAGAACTTTACTGGTCTCTATAATTCAGATAGTCTCACTTTTGGCTATAAGTTAGAATCATTTGAAAAAGTCTGAAAACCAAATTTTTCTTGCATGCATGCTAAGTCACTTCAGTCATGTCCAACTCTTCGAGACCAGGAATCTCTGTCCCTCCCAGGTTCCTCTGGATACTCTGCCAGGGTTACTCCAGGAGTGGGTTGTCACACCCTCCTCCAGGGATCTTCCTGACCAAGGGAAAGATCCACATCTTTTAGGTCTTCTGCATTGGCAGATGGATTCTTTAATAGTAGCAGCACCTGGGAAATCCTAAAAGTGAAAGTTTCTCAGACGTGTCCGACTCTTTTCAACCCCATGGACTGTATAGTCCATGGAGTTCTCCCAGCCAGAATACTGGAGCAGGTAGCCTTTCTTTTCTCCAGGGGATCTTCCCAACCCAGGGATCAAACCCAGGTTTCCTGCATTGCAAGCAGATTATTTACCAGCTGAGCCACAATGGAAAGCCAAGAATACTGGAGTGGGTAGCCTATCCCTTCTCCAGGGGATCTTCCTGACCCAGGAATCGAACTGGGGTCTCCTGCATTGCAGGCAGACTTTTTTACCAGCTGAGCTAAAGGGAAGCCCCTGCTGCTGCTGCTACTGCTGTTAAGTCACTTCAGTCGTGTCTAACTCTGTACGACCCCAGAGATGGCAGCCCATCAGGCTCCCTGGGATTCTTCAGGTAAGAACACTAAAGTGGGTTGCCATTTCCTTCTCCAATGCATGAAAGTGAAAAGTGAAAGTGAAGTCGCTCAGTCATGTCCGACCCCCAGAGACCCCATGGACTGCAGCCCACCAGGCTCCTCTGTCCATGGGAGTTTCCAGGCAAGAGTACTGGAGTGGGTTGCCAGCCCCTAGACCAGCTAAAAAAGCAATGACCATAAATTAGATTTTAGCAAATTGTAAAATTTTTTTCATTAAACAATATTTCAAGACACAGATCAAGAGAAAAGTTTCCATCAAACATATATCTGACAAAAGACTGGGATCTAGGATATGTAAAAACAAGCAAATGACAACAAAACCCTTCCACTTAATAGTAAGTAGATAAGAACCTAATGTAAGTGGCCGAACAACTTAAAAGTCACTAAAGATACATAAATGGTTGGTAAGTGTATGAAAAAGTGGTTGATATTACTTGTCAATACAATGAGATACCAATGTATGTATGACAGAATGACTATAATTAAAAATATTGATCACCAAACTTATTGTGCTAATCACATCACGATGGATGTAAATCAAAGCACTCAGTGCTGCATGTCAATTTTATCTCCAAAATACTGGAAGAACAAGAAAATAAAGTTAAGAAAGCATTTTTTTTTTCTCTTTAGGGAAAAAGAAAAAAAATGATGTCATCAAATGCTATGGAACAAACTAGATTCTCCTGTAATTGTTGGTGGGGAAGCAAAAAATGGTGCAATCTTCTAGAAAAAAAAAGTTTAGGCAATTTCCTGTAAAATGGCACTAAGCTTACTCTAAGGCCTAGTGATTCTCCTCCTACAAAAGGAAAACATATGTTCACAAAAGGACTTGTGAAAGAATGCCCATAGTAGGTTTACTAACAATAGCTAAAAGCTGAAAACAGCCAAAGTGCCCTTTAAAAGAAAATGGGTAATAAACAAAATGCAGTATGTTTATACAATACTGCACTACAAAATTCAACAATAAGAAAAAATATACTATTAGAGGCATTAGCCTAGATAAACCTCTAAAGTGTTATGCAAAGTGAACAATGCCTTACACAAGCAAATACATAGCAAATGATTCCATTTGTGTGAAATTCTAAAAAAATTGATAATCTGTGGTGAGGAAAAATTCAGAATAATGATGGCTTCTGGGGAGTGGAGACAAGGAACTGACTGGGAAAGGGCCTGAGGAAACTTTCTGGAGTGACAAAAATATTCTATACCATGATAGAAGCTTGGGTTACAGAGGTTCATACATTTACTAAAACTCAGCAAATGGACTAAGGTATGTGCATTTCACTGTATATAAACTTTATAACTGAAGACAAGTGTTGTAAACACTATTGTATTCTTGTTAATGACATGCAAGCTGGCATACTCAGTGTGCAAAGATCTGCAATCTGCTTCAAAACGTATCAACGGAATGCATTACGAGATGATGTTCAGGTAGATATTTGATAAAGCAAGTCTAGCAAATTTTAAACGTAGAATCCAAATGAAAAACATACATGTGTTCAGTGTAAATTCCTTTCGATTATTGTGTACATACAGCTTTTTATAATATAATGATTCTACCCTGGGATTGTGACTTAATTGGTTTGGGAGTAGGATCTAGACATTGATTTTGTTTTGTTTCCTTTTGTTCTGAGAAAGCTTTCCAGGTTAATATAATCAATAGTAGACTCAAGAACAACTGCACCAACATTTTTCAGATCCATCCCAGGGAATATGCACCATTTCCTACATATATTCACTCAGAGATTAGATTTCTTCTCTAAACTTGACAAACTTTTTGCAAACACAAGTCTGCCACCCTGCTGACTTGAGCCTTACCATCGCAGAGTGGATCCTTTCACCCTGCCTCACACACAGCATCAGCACCCTTGCTTACTGACTCAAGCCCAGAGCAACCAAGCCCACTGATTCCTCCTTAGTGACCATCACTAAAATGCTCCCCACTGCCTTTATTTTCTATCCTATCACAGAGTCTTTTCTCTTGCTTGTTTCACTGAGATTTCAGTATGCCTGAGGTTTCTGCTTCAGTTATAGAAAACAAAACTGAGACATCAGGTCATAAGAGTAGATAAGACTATACTACTGGTAACGTCTTACTAGACTCAAAGAAATTTTCTATTTTATCTGATGAAGATCACCTTTCCTTATCACCATCAAGACAGGTTTGGTTAAATATAATTCCACACTCACACAAGCATGTTTCATTCTGTGGCATGGAAGGAAAAATCCCTCAACTAGCTGTGGAAAAAACAGAGTAATAATTCTCTGTTCAAAGACAGACAAAAGAAGGACATGTATTTATCAAAAAGATACAAGCACTCCTGTGCTAGATCGGCCTCTCCTCTCAAACTTGACTGGGAGTTCTACCTACCTTTGATTTTCTACTGTCAACACAGCCCTAGCTTCTGGGAGGTTCTTAGTAATTAAGACCAATGTGAAAGTAATTCACCAGAAATTCCTGCATTCCTGTAACATGATTAAGCTATATGCATCTGTGTACCTGTAAATAGCCTATAATCCCAAGATTAACTCACAGAGTCAGTTGGTATGATAGCTATTTGGACTTCGCTGATAGCTCAGTTGGTAAAGAATCCAACTGCAATACAGGAGACCCCAGGTCAATTCCTGGGTCAGAAAAATCTGCTGGAGAAGGGATAGGCTACCCACTCCAATATTCTGGCCTAGAGAGTTCATGGGGTCACAAAGAGTTTGACACAACTGAGCAACTTTCACTATGAAAGTTATTAAAATCACTTTTTACAACTAAGAAAATTGGGGCGTACAGAGGTAAAAGAGCTTGCCAACCCAGAAAAATAGCAAAGTTGGTATTCTAGTCCAGATCTTCCTCTAAAGATGATGTTCTTTCCATGTCATCATTCTCCTTTCCACAAAGCTCAACAGAAACAAGAAACTGTGACCCATTCTCTCCAATATCAATGAGGCTTCCTTCTCTTCCCTCAAAAGCTTGACCAGGGTTCATTACCAGCATCACAGAGTATATAAAGTCTCCAGTACAATTTTTTCTCTCTTTTATTTGCTCGCCAAGCAAAGCCCAGATACTCCCCTTTGCCTTCTTTAAATCACTGGAGGACTCTGATGTTCGAGTGGAAGGTATCTGTCACAGGTGTTGCTCATCATGTTCCTCTGCAAAAAGATCTGTGCAAGGAGCTCTGCTGGGTTGTGTAAATCACACATCTACTATAGCTGCCACTTTCGGTCTGATGAGGGAGAGAGAAATAAACTGCTGGCAAACAATCAGAACTGATGGCTTTTTTTCTCTGACATGTCATCCTGCTTGTACTGCCAACTGTCATGGCATCATTTATCTTTGTTACCAGCACCCTGGGTTAAGCAAGAATTAGGTACCGCAAAGGGACTGTGCTGGGTGAGTTACTTCAGAAGGCTGTAAACACTTTCTTGAGACCATTTATGTATTTTACTGTCATGCTTGCAGGTTCTCTTATCCAATTCTGTTGTGATAGGATCCAGGGGTCCCACAAAATCCTACAGCTTTCCTAGAAGTTGGTGTATAGCAGCAAAGTTTGCAAAAACGTGGTGACTAGTAGCCTAGTAGGATTTTTCCATATATGAAAAGTCGTCATAACATTTGAGGGGAAAAAGGCAGGGAGAGATGCCCAGAGCTCCTGCTCACAGTCCTGTCTCCTCTTCCTTCCCCTCCCCCTGCTTCTTCCTCCCTCCCTCTCTCTCTGTCTTCCTCCTTCAAGTCAGAGGAGGGGATTCTGGTGGAAAGGACCACAGTTACAGAGTAGAAGCTTGGAATTTGTAATCTTCATCTTATATGACTGGTAAAGTCCTATGTTGGGTTCTTCCAATAGCCAACCTTGAACCTAGATATTTATTTTAGAAGTGACTCTAAGCCAGAGAAGCCAGACAGAGAAGGAAAGGGAAGCAATGAAAGTCCATTAATACAGGTTATTTTAGGAGGTTGGGATTAACACGTGCACACTGCTATATATAAAAGAGATAACCAATAAGGACCACAGTACACACTGCTTAACATGTACACATTAACATGTATGTATTAATATGTACATGTACATGAATTAACATGTCTACATTGCTTTATATAAAAAAGATAACCAATAAGTATAGCACAAGGAACTATGCTAAATATTTTGCAATAACCTATAAGGGGAAAGAATCTAAAATTCTGTGCTTGTGTGTGCATGTGTGTGTGTATATATATACACACTTACATATATATATATATATATATATATATATATATCTGAATCGCTGAGCTGTGCACCTGAATCTAACACAACATTATAAATCAGCCTCAGGTATACTTCAACAACAACAACAAAAATTAAGCAGGTTATCACTGTGGGATGTGTGTTAGTCATTCAGTCAAGTCTGACTCTTTGTGACCCCATGGAGTGTAGCCCGCCAAGCTCCTCTGTCCATGGGATTCTCCAGTTAAGAATACTGGAGTGGGTAGCCATTCCCTTCTCCAGAGGATCTTCCTGACTCAGGGACTGGATGCAGGTCTTCTGCACTGCAGGCAGATTCTTCACTGTTTAAGCCAATAGGGAAGCCCTTGCTGTGGGAAACTGGGGCTCATTCACACTGGGGACTTCTTGTGGAAAGCGGAGCATCCTCCAGAGTGGTTCCACCGGAAGAACAAGGAAGCTGGCTGTTTGCCCACCAACCTCTGCTCATCTGGGCTGAGACCTGCACCAAGGGGCCTGCTAACAGCCTCAGGTTGCCTTGTAAGCAGGTGGAGTGTGCCCTGAGGGCCATAGAAAGCCCTTGGGGAAAGAGGTGCAGTGCCTGAGGGAAGACGTTTTCATCACACGTAACAAAAGTGAGGACTGCGGATGTATGGGCATGCCACCAGCAGTGCCTGCTGCAGATTAATGCCACTCTGGGGGGGACAAAATTGGTGGCAAAGAAAAAACTTCAAAGTAAAGAAAGTCGAATAGTGCATACTTAATTATTTTCTTTGATGAGATATGCACGTTTTCAATAGCTTCTCTAAAGCCATTGTAAATTATATATAGGGCAGGAAAGAAACCTACAAGTATCTGTTAATTCAGAATTTGTTTTCTATTTATAAAGAAAAGGTGATCATTAAGCACAAGCATGTTTTGGCCAAGAAAAAAAAAAAGGAAAGAAAATCCTGTCAAATTAATACAAATTGTGTTTCACTGCCAAAAGTATTAAACTTTCTATAAGTAGAACTGTGTTACTATATTATGATTTCCTTTACAATGCATTTCTCATTCACATCTGTATGGACAAGAAGAAATAATCAGTTGGGATTTTCACTTTGTAAAATAATTTTGGTCCCAAGTTTCTGATTAAAATTTTAATATTTTTCATAGTTAGCCCTCTAAAGACTTCCCTTTATTCATCAATTTTAATTTTTTAAGTCAATAATTTTTTTAGATGAAGACACTGAAGAGTTATTAAGTATGTGCTTTACACAAAGCTATTGTATATAGCAATCAGGATTCAGAAATGTCTCTGGAAAAAGAAATCAAACTGAAACACAGGATTTAATTTATTGCGGATAATTGTACCATCTGCATTTAGGCTGTAAAATATTAATAGCATTGGTACAAGGTACAAGGCAACATGGTTTATGAAACATGTTGAAGGATTAAAGAATTTATATTTGATAGGGATTTATGGTAGGTCTTAAGGGGGAGGCAGAATGAACCTGGAGTCAAAGTTGCTACCAAAATTTCTGCCTTGAACAACTGGATAAATACTATAATTATTTTAAAATATCATAAGAGACTAAAACTTTAATTGGTTACATAGAAATCCTAGACTTAGATAGTGAATATCTATCAGAAACAAAACAAAACTGAGTTTTAATTGTTTTATGAAATCTTTGAGCATATTAATATTTTATAAAAAAAAACTTACTTAAACCTATTTAATCTTCATTAGAAGAAGCTACTTGCACAGTTTTTAGCAAGTCAAGACCTGATCTAATCACAATTTCCTTTCCACACATCCTTCCTCACTCCAAGTTAGAATTAATGTCTTCCTCTCTCACAGGATAGTATCTGTTTCTGCTCTACTCTAGTACTTTACATGTCTTTCCTTACTTCAAAGACATCAAAGCTGACTGTTTCTCTTCCAGTAAATGGCATGGCTAAGGTCTTAGACTCTGGAGCCAGACTCCTTGTATTTGACTCCCAGGTACTAAGTGGGTGACACAGGATGAGATGGTTGGATGGCATTACTTACTCAATGGACATGAGTTTGGGCAAACTTAGGGAGATAGTGAAGGGCAGGGTAGCCTTGCATGCAGCAGTTCATGGGGTCACAAAGAGTCAGACTTAGTGACTGAACAACAAGAGGTTAAAGTGTCTGCCTCTAATGCGGGAGACCCGGGTTCGATCCCTGGGTTGGGAAGATCCCCTGGAGAAGGAAATGGCAATCCGCTCCAGTATTCTTGCCTGGAGAATCCCATGGACGGAGAAGCCTAGTAGGTTACAGTCCATGAGGTTGCAAAGAGTCGACTGAGCTACTTCACCTTCACCTTCAACCTTCTATAGGTCAGCTCATCTTTCAGAATCTAAATTTCTTTATCTCTCCAATAAGAATACTTCATGATCTGATGTCACAGGATGGAAGTTTGGATTAGTGATAACACATTTTAAAGAAATAGAATAAAGTCATCTATTACTATCATGAGCCCTCAGTGGACACACATCTTGTAATCACTGTCCTTCACAATGCTTAGAAAAATTTTTCATACTTCATGAATAGTTAATGCATGATTATTTAATGGATTTTATTTTGTTAATTTTTCTATTTCTTCTCAAATACAAATGACTGGAGATTTTAATGAACTCAAACTGAGTTCCTCTTCAAAGGCCCAGCTAACATTGGAGTTGACAAACAAGAGAAAGACCCTGCTCCAGGGCAGCAGGCTCTGTAATGCACTCAAGTGGTTAAGTACTGTGGGCGAGACTGGGCCTAAATGAATCAAAAATCCCTGATATCATGATCACTGATAGGTCTTTGTTTGAAGGTAGCCTTGTCAATAAACTCTGATATATCCTTTTAAAGGCTTATTAAATTATTACAGATGAAAAGTGAAAACATTTTTGTGATAGAATCATTTCAATGGGATAATGCAAAGATCAGCTGGTAAGCAAAATATATCAAATGAAATAGTACTGGTCAGTATGTATTATTAGCAGTAAAGTGACAATTTCAAGGCACATACTTCCTCTACTGGGTCTAAAAGAGGAACAGAATGACAAAGAAGAACCAGGATTATGCAGGTCCGTTAAAGAAAAAGCAATAAATGCCCACCTTTCCAAGAAGTCATCATTCACATATTGTTGCTACACTATAAATTGATTGATTAACCAATTTTAAACATCAAGTCATTCAGCTTGAGTTGCTGAAGACAAGATTGGTGGTAAGATTTTATCTATTTATTTTGCTAAGAAGCATTATTACGTACAACACTGCTTAGTTCCAGGTACACACCACAGTGACTTGATATTTCTATTCATTGCAAAATGATTTACCACCACATAGCATGCCTTTCTGCATGCTTTGTCACTCCTCTATGTTTGGTTCCTTCACTAGATTTTACATACTTTCTCTTTTTTATTAGTGTACCACTCTAGAACCTAGTAGGGTGATCTGCTGGGTTCTGAAGGGCTGGATATTCAACATTTGTTGAACTAAATAGCAAATTACAGCTTAGAAAATCTGACACAGTAGAAAGAAAATGGGCTTTGAAATCAGTCAGATGTGAGTCAAAGTCATGTCATGGATGTTTACTAATTATATACTATTCAAACTGCTAACTAAACCTGAGACTCAATTCCCTCATTTACACTGTGGAACTGATAACTGCTTCCTATGAAGGGGACCAATCAGATCACAAGTTCAGTAGGATGACTCCTGAGGTAGACAGAAATGGGCCCATGGACATGAACGTGTAGAGTGTAAGGAGCAAGAAGCATATAGAAGAGAACACAGAAACTACTGGGCAAAGCCCTAAAGACCCCTGTGTTTATAATCCTGTCACCTGTGCCTCTGATCTGCAAGGGTGTGCCAGCTCACATAAAGAGCCTAAAGTGGGCAGATGCAAAGCTTTTTAGATAAAATGAAATAATAGCTAACTCTCAAACACTGAAA
>SJYC01092013.1:0-20016 GCA_006408675.1 Madoqua kirkii | reverse complement strand
AAAAATTCCAAAAATCCTTCAATCTAGTATCATGGTTGTCAAGCTTAGAAAAAACTTCTGCTCACTAATTCCCTTCTCTCTGTTCCCTTTTTATAATAAATATGTTTATTTTTACAGTCATGCCTTTGGAATACTGTGGTCATTGTTGATGTTGCTTATATACTTTGAAGATAAATACTTCAATATTTTAACCTCAGCAGATCTGTGAGTTTATTTTATTCCCTCCAGGCCTGGAGGGAAATTAGATGCTAGCATTTAGAACACAGAAACAAGAAAATTGTGTGATATTTTTTCCTTTTAGTTTAGGGAGCCCAACTTAAAAAATCCATTGCAAAAACAGAGAGCTTTTCTTGCAAAGTCTGTAGTAATCAACCTTAGAAATAGAATTAGAAAGAAAATAAAATGGTGATGTGTTAAGAGCTGGCCACTATGCTAGACCTCATTACTCAAAGTATCTCATTTTATCTTTGGGATGATCCTGGGAGACAAGTGTCAAAAGTTCCATTCAATACCCAGTTGTCTGGCTTTTTGAAACTCTGGAATCTTCAGTGTGGTGCTAACAAGAAACTAAAGACATCACTCATTGTTCTCCCCAGGGCAGGCCCCCAACGACTTCTTCTAGTTTTATATTCCACATTATAGGGAATGACATCATTAAGCTGGAACTCGATTTGTGCTGGGTGAAGGGGAAATCTTGTCAGAGATAAATTAGATAGCTTTTATGTCACAATAAAGGTCTCATCTTTCATTGCAAAGGCTCCAAATTCTTCCCAAGGCGTCAGAGAAATGCGCACAATAATAACATACAAAAAACTAAGAAGAGTTCATGGGATTCTTCCCATTCAAAAGACAAGTACTTCTTTGGCGTCAGTTCTCAATGGCCCTCGCTTGCATAGTGATGAATTCCATACCTCCTTGGAGTATTATTTATACATAATTTCATAAATTTTTGTTTACTTTTTGGGCCTGGGGAAGTAGAACATTGTGACAGAAAATGCATGGATATTAAATCTTCATTCTTTTATCTGCCACTTCTGAAAAATGACTTAACTTAAGGCACCTAGCTTTTCATTGACATCAAAGATGGTAATACCCATTTGGATAGTAACTATGATTGAGAAACTTAAATGAGTTTAGGAATATAAAAGTTTAACATAAAGCATGGCATATAGTAAATTTCTATTATTTTATGGTGATTTGGAGCTTGGATTTTAAAATGACAAACTCTTGAGAGGAACACATATGACTAAATTATATATATATATATATATATATATTTTTCCTTTTTAAAGATGATGTGCTAATTCATACTACACTTCAGATGCATTGGCTGCTAAACTGTAGTTTTATCCTTTTACAGAATTTGCTAGATTTGTGTGGAAATATCAATAGGAGCAGAGTTCATATCAACAGTCAGTGAATTTTTGTGTGTGTGCTACGGACAGTCTAGCCTAGTTTAGCCCAAAATCTAACATTTTTTTTCTCTTTGTTTCTTTTCCTTCTATGCATGCTTTTATGGAAAATTTGTAGCTGGAAAAAAGGGCCAAAAAATCAGTTTGGATATACTCTACATGATACACTTTTTATTTAAAGAAATTAAAAGTGTCCAAGGATAATTACATGACATCTACACATTTTCATTCAAAAATACGTGAGAATTGTGTATGGGAACATTAAAGGAACATGGAAATTCAACCTCTAAAAACAAAGGAAAGGACAATGGCCTTCAAGTTTAGTGAGACAAACAGTTCCTGGTGACCTTGATGTCAACTTGTTGGCCTAGTTTGTTCACTGAAAGTTGCTTGCATACCAACTAAATCTCTATGCTGATGACTTTCAAATATATCATTTCAATCAATCATATTTCCTTGTTTTCTAAACTCATTCCTGTCTTCTTCAAAATTTCCCTAGGGTGTCACAAAGCATTGCTGAAAGTTGAACTTGACACCTTTCCCCTGGAGTCTCCTTTATTTCTATGCCATTTAAATTAATACCAAAATAATAATAATAAAGCTACCACAAACATAAAGAAATAAAAAGTTATCATTGAACCATACCCTGTCATTGACCCTTCAGTTCCTTCTCATCAGCCATCCACATCCAGTTACTACTCACACTCAGTTGACTCCTTTTCCTGAATATTCTAATGTGGATCTACTTCCCCCTGAAAGCTCCTTTCACTCCATGAATGGGACAGTCTCCAACTGACCTCTCAATTCCCTCCATGCCGTCCTTCACCTTTGACCCAGTGATCTTTCTAGAAAGTAAATGCAAACCTGCCCATATCATCCCCTCTTAGAAATCTCAAGAGTCTAAAACATAATTTTAGCTACTCAACACAGATACCTAAGTCTGCCTCTGATAACCTTTTCAGCCTCATCCTCTGTGACACCATCACATACATTTTCTAGACTCATTAACTCTCATTTTCCAGCCTTTTCACATACTATTCCTTCTGCCTAAAGTCCCCTGTGCAACCCTTAAAGCATTATCCCCATGAACATTCACAGTTCAACCTAGAGATTACTTTCTAAGGGACACTTCTGGTGTCACTTGCCCCCAGATGCCCTCAAGTATATTCCCTTATGTAATTTCATAGAAATTCTGTATTTCTCATAGCATCAATTCAGAATTTCTTTAGGCTTAATTGTGTATCTCTACTAGAGGACAAATTCTGTGAAGGCAAGGGAATGCATATTATGTTTATAGGACCTAACAACTTATCTGGAATACAAAGCATTCTCAGTTGGTTAGCTGTATGATTATATACAGCCTGAAATCTAGGTTCCTAATCTGCTGAGATTATTGAGGTACTCAGAAAAAGAGGTCTCCTGATTCAGCACCATCTCTAAAAAGTACATGAATTCTGCCCTCACACTCAGTCTAGCCTCAGTTGAGCACTAGGGCATTCATTTAAGAACTTGTCCATCTTTTCTTCTCGTTTCCTTGTTTACTGTTTATTTTATCTGTCTTTTGGATCATTCTCAAGGGAAACAAATGTTACTTCTCTCATCTCCAAATAAGCAAACAAAACCTTCCCTTAATTACACTTACTACTCTACTTACAGACACATTGCTCACTTTCTATTTAAATAGAATTTTTGAAGGAGTTGCCTCTACTGGCTATCTCCAGTATCCTTTTGTTTTCTATTAAATAGTCATCAGTCAGATTTTCATCCCTGTCATTTTATTGAATGTCAAGGTCATGGATAGCTTCTATGTAGCTAAAATCAATGGTTAATTCTGAGCCATCCTAATTTGCCTAGTCTACTATTTGGCACATTTGATCATTCCTTCTTTCTTAAGTGACATTTCTAGTCATCTTACTACCCATGTGACTATTCACTCTTTGTACCTTTGTTGATTGTTTTGCATCTTCCTTAACTCCAAATGGAGAAGGCAATGGCACCCCACTCCAGTACTCTTGCCTGGAAAAATCCCATGGATGGAGGAGCCTGGCAGGCTGCAGTCTATGGGGTTACTGAGAGTCAGACACGACTGAGCGACTTCCCTTTCACTTTTTACTTTCATGCATTGGAGAAAGAAATGGCAGCCCACTCCAGGGTTCTTGCTTGGAGAATCCCAGGTATGGGGGAGCCTGGTGGGCTGCCATCTATGGGGTTGCACAGAGTCGGACATGACTGAAGCAATTTAGTAGTAACTCCAAAAACTGGTCTGCTTCATGGCTCACTCCTCGACCTGTCCTCAAAGCTTTAAAGTATTTTATGTCAACAATTTCCAAAATGACATGTTCAATCCAAGCCTCTTTTCTGAAATCCAGACTTGTGCAGTCACTTAATATTTTCAATGGATTGGCTAAAAGTCAATCAGGATATGTCCATCCCTGCAGGTGAACAGGTCAAAAATTTTGGAATCATCTTTGAGGTCTCCTCTCCACAGTTCAGAGATACTTTTGACTCTACCTTCAAAAATGTATCTCAAATAGTACCATTTCTCATTGCTTCCACTTAAAAATAAATTATTTTTTAATTGAAGGATAACTGCTTTACAGAATTTTGCTGTTTTCCGTCCAACATCAATATGCATCAGCCATAGGTATACATATATCTCAGGGAACTCAAACAGGGGCTGTATATCAACTAGAGAAGTGGCATCCTTGTCCAAGCCATCATTAGCTCTTACCTGGATTGTTATATTACACTCTTAACTGGTTTTCCTGCTTCTACCTTTGTCCTGAAAAAAATGTATTCTTCATACAGCAGCCAGAATAATTAAAAATGTTGAGTTAGATCTCATTGACCAAAATAAAAGCCCAACGTTTTACTGTAAACGTCAAGGCGTAGTTACCGCTGACCTCATCACCTCCTACTTTCCCCTCTCACTCTGCTTTAGAGCACTGGCTTCCTTGCTGTTTACACGTCAGGCACATGCTTGCCTCAGAGTCTCTGCATCGGCTGTTCCATCTGCTTCGAACACGCTTCCCCAGATATCTGCACGCCTCCTACTTTCGCCTGCTTTAAGTCTTTGCTCAAATGCCCTCTCAAGAGGGTTTACACTGACTAGCCATCTGGTAACTTCACTCCTTTCCTAACACTTTCCATTCCCATCACCCAGCTCTATTTTGTACAGCCTCAATAGCACTCATTACCTTCTAATAAGAGTATAACTAATATTTGAATGTCTCTTTCTCCCTCAAGAATGTAAGTCCCTTGAGGGAAGTTATTTTTGTCTATTTGATTCACTAATGGGTAAATTCCTACATCTACCGTAATTCGGGGCACATAACAGTTTCTCAGTAAACATCTATGGCATAAATACCCATGTCTTTTACAATAAAAACTCTCTCTTTAGTTTATTGAATTAAGACTAAGGTATGTAAAAATAGTGATACTAATCATTCTTTGAGAACCTGGGACATACTATATGCTTTTCATATAAATGAAACAGATTGATGCAAGTTCAAAGCTGAAAGTGAACTTAGCTCTAGCTGAGCTAACTGCACTTAGCTCAAGGCCCGTTCATTTGCCACGTGGGGAAAATGAGCCTCTCTCAAACAAACTTACAGTCTTAATTATAAAATTATTGTTCTCTGCATAGGGTATTTTGAAAATTTGAAGTGTGAAAAGAAAAACTTCTCATAATTCCACAACCCAGAAATTAGCACTAGTAAGATGGATGTATTTATTGCTAGATGTTTTTTTTCTTATACACATGCATTTATGTTCAAATATCTAAATGTTTCATCATATGATATGTATATTTCAAATTTATTCTAATAATACAACATATGTATTACATTTTCATATACATTAGAAAAATACAATAAAAGTAAAGTCTCTCTTGACCAACAGCATGATCACTATGCTATGTTCAAGTCTGTTTTCACATTTTTCAGAATGCACCCTTGTTAGTACGCTTGTTTATACAGCATGTGGAAATAAATCTTCTGTTTTAATAATTCAGAATTATACTCAAATCCTGTCTCATTTGTAAATGCGGAACATTCAGTCAACAAGACGAACACCATCCATTTTGCTGGAGTTTCGAGCGAGACGCCCCTGGCTATTTGTCAGATTTGAAGTTTGTTATTACCTAAAAAGCAGGCAGCCCTGGTCACTCGCCACTCTACTGTCCTTATTTAGAGCAACTCAGCACACTGCAGAAAAGTAATTGATTGGGCAATTATCTAGCCAGCCTTCACACCTGCTCCCTCATAACAACCAACCAACCAACTCAACAACAAATAAATAGGAATGAACCCACTTTTCTCCTGAAAATATAAACTATTGTTTCTTAAGTATCTTGATAATGGTAACAAAACCAATTCTAACTGAATGAGATGGATAATTTCACACCGAGGAAGGTATAAAGTATTGCTTTTGCCTCCAGTATCCAGTTACTTAAAACAAAATATTTATTTTTCATTTGATTGTCTGGGTGTACTTTTGTTTTCTCTGGTGTGAGGTGAGAGGCAAAATTGCTTTAATTTTCCATTTAACTTTCATTAGTTTTACCATCAATAATAAAATAACTCATTCTTTTTTTGAGCAAATGTGAAAATGGTCCTCCACTTAACCCATAGCAGAAAGTAAACCAAGACCAGGGCCAGTATCCATGACATTTCCATTTGATCCATGAATTATTATTTTTAAATAGCACCTCTGCATGTTATGTTTGGGCTTCTTCGGTGACTCAGATGGTAAAGAATCCACCTGCAATGCAGGATACTAGAGTTTGATCCCTGAGTCAGGAAAATGCCCTGGAGAAGGGAATGGCAACTCATTATTAGCAATGGAAATTGCCAATGGCAATTGGAATGGCAATCCAGTATTCTTGCCTGGGCAATCTCATGGACAGAGGAGTCTGGTGGGCTACATTCCAAGGGATCACAATGAATCAGATGTGACTGAATGACTATCACTCTAACGCTATGTTATTATTAAAGGAATGTGTCAAAAGAAAGTTTCAGAACCTTTTTTTCCCTCTCAGAATTATGCAGGCTTCTATGAGCTTTCTTTTAGTGGTAGAGGTGTACCACTAAATTAAAATTGAACATTCAAATCACATTTAAAGTATGTTTATGCATTTAGTTTTATATGGCATTTCCCTGTATAATACAATGGAATATTTTTTCACTAGATTTCTGTCTTAGATCAGTACACAGCTCCCCGGCACCCCATCTTCATGTGAAGCTGGCCCATTTAATGTTAACCTCGATGAAGGATCATCAGAAAATAAGAAACTTGGGAAAACTCAAGAGTTGATATTTATTCATTTATAATTTGACTGAGTAATATCCATGTGTAAAATACACTAATAGATTCAAGGGACTAGATCTAGTTAACAGTGTGCCTGAAGAACGATGGAGAGAGGTCTGTAATATTGTAGAAGAGGTGGCAAACAAAACAATCCCAAACAAAAAAAAAAAAAGCAAGAAGACAAAGTGGTTATCTGAGGAGGCTTTAAAAATAGTGGAAGAATGAAGAGAAGTGAAAAACAAGGGAGAGAGGGAAACGTACATTCAATTAAACACAGAGTTTCAAAAAATAGCTGAAAGAGACAAGAAGGCCGCCTTCAATGAGCAATGCTTAATAGAAGAAAACAAAAAAAGGGGAAAGGTTCTAGAGATGTCTTTAGAAAAACGTCAAATATCAAGGGAGCATTCTGCCCAAAGATGGGCATAATAAAGTATAAAAATGGTAAAGACCTAGTAGATGCTGAAGAGATCAGGAAGAGATGGAAAGAATACATAGAAGAAGTGTATAAATAAGATATTCATGAACTGGATCGCTACTATGGTATGGCTAGTCACTCAGAGCTAGATATTCTGGAGTGAGAGTCAAGTGGGCCTTAGGAAGCTCTGCTCTTAATAAAGCTAGCGGATGCAATGAACTTTCAGCAGAACTATTCAAATCCCCAAAGGATGATGCCATCAAGGCGTTGCATTCGTCATGTCAGCAAATCTGGAAGACCTGGCAGTGGTCACAGGACTGGAAAAGGTCAATCTTCATCCCAATTCCCAAGAAGCGTATTGCTAAAGAATGTGCTAACCATCAGACAGTCCCACTCATCGCCCATGCTAGTAAGGTCACACTTAAAATCTTGCATGCTAGGCTTCAGCGTTATACAAGCTAGGAACTTTGAGATGTCTAGCCTGGGTTTAGAAAAGCAAGAGGAACTACAGCTCAAATTACCGACATTTGCAGAATTACAAAGAAAGCAAGGAAATTTCAGAAAACAAACAAACAAACATCTATTTCTGTTTCATTGACTACACTAAAGCCTTTGATTGTGTGGATCCTGACAAATTGTGGAAAGCTGTCTCCTGAGAAACCTGTATGCAGGTCAAGAACAAGTTAGAACCCTGTATGGAACAACTGATTGGTTAAAGATCAAAAAAGGAGTATAACAGAGCTGTCTGCTGTCATCCTGCTTGTTTATTAAACGCTGAGCACATCATGAGAAATGTTGGGCTGGATGAATTACAAGGTGGAATCAAGACAGGTGGGAGAAACATCAACAACCTCAAATATGTGGATGATATCAGTGTATTGACAAAGAGAAAGAGAAACTGAAGAACCTCTTGATGTGGATGAAGGAAGAGCATGAAAGAACTGGCTTAAGACTAAATATTGAAAAAAACTAAAACCATGGCATTTGGCCCCATTCAGTTCAATAGCTTAGTCGTGTCTGACTCTTTGTGACCCCATGAACTGCAGCATACCAGACCTCCATGTCCATCACCAACTCCCAGAGTTCACTCAAACTCACGTCCATCAAATTGGTGATGCCATCCAGTCATCTCATTCTCTGTTGTCCCTTTCTCTTCCTGCCTCCAATCCCTCCCAGCATCACAGTTTTCCAATGAGTCAACTTTTTGCATGAGGTGGCCAAAGTACTGGAGTTTCAGCTTTAGCATCATTCCTTCCAAAGAACACCCAGGACTGATCTCCTTTAGAATGGATTGGTTGGATTTCCTTGCAGTCCAAGGGACTCTTAGGAGTCTTCTCCAACACCATAGTTCAAAAGTATCAATTATTCAGCACTCGGCTTTCTTCACAGTCCAACTCTCACATCCATACATGACCACTGGAAAAACCATAGCCTTGACTAGACGGAACCTTGTTGGCAAAGTAATATCTCTGCTTTTCAATATACTATCTAGGATTGTCATAACATTCCTTCCAAGGAGTAAGCGTCTTTTAATTTCATGGCTGCAATCACCATCTGCAGTGATTTTGGAGCCCCCCAAAATAAAGTCTGACACTGTTTCCACTGTTTTCCCATCCATTTGCCATGAAGTGATGGGACCAGATGCCATGATCTTTGTTTTCTGAATGCTGAGATTTAAGCCAACTTTTCACTCTACTCTTTCACTTTCCTCAAGAGGATTTTTAGTTCCTCTTCACTTTCTGCGATAGGGGTGGTGTCATCTGCATATTGGAGGTTATTGATTATTTCTCCCAGCAATCTTGATTCCAGCTGTGCTTCTTCCATTACTACATAACAAATAAAAGGGGAAAAGGTGGAAGCAGTGATCGGATTTCCTCTTCTTGGGATCCAAAATCACTGCAGACAGTGATTGCAGCCATGAAATCAGAAGATAATTGCTTCTTGGCAGGAAAGTGATGACAAATCTAAGCAGTGTGTTGAAAAACAGAGACATTACTCTGCCAACAAAGGCACATATAGTCTTTGGTCTTCCCAGTGGAAGAAAGGCTATGGTCTTCCCAGTGGTCATGTACGGTTGTGCGAGCTGGGCCATAAAGATGGCAGAATGACAAAGAATCAATGCCTTTGAACTGTGGTGCTGGAGAAGACTCCTGAAATTTCCTTGGACAGAAGGAGATCAAACCATTCAATCTTAAGGGAGAGCAATGCTGAATATTTACTGGAAGGACTGATGCTGAAGTTGAAGCTCTGGTATTTTGGTCATCTTATGCATACAGATGACCCATTGGAAAAGTCTCTGACACTGGGAAAGATTGAGGGCAGAAGAAGAGGGCAGCAGAGGAGGCGGTGGCTGGATGGCATCACTGATGCAATGAGCATGAACTTGGGCAAGTTCCAGGAGATGGTGAGGACAAGGAGGCCTGGTGTGCTGCACTCCATGGGGTCAGGAAGAGATGGACATAACTGGGCAATGGAACAACATCAACAACAACAAATTTGACTTAGTAGCAACTTGATGGCCCTGTGCTCCAATGGTTCCTATTTATATGAGAGAGAGAGAGAAGAGAACTGGAAATAACTCCATTCCTTATTATGCATTTTCTCTGTATGGTTTGCTTATTTATTTAGCACCTATCATGCATTAGACATTGTCTAAACACTAGAAATTGAGAAGTCTCCAAGCTCATGGAAACTGTGTGGCTGAAGCTCAAGGTAAAAATAAAAACACTTATCCCAGGGCTGGGATATGGTTAAGTATACAAGTGATTTTACAAAATTACCAATGAAAAAAACAAAAGTTCAAGATCAAGAGTAATATCCAAAGCCTCAAGTTAACTAACAAAATAAGTAATAAGAGGAATATTTCTGGAGTTACACTACATGGATTCAGATTCTGTGTAGCCCCACTCCCCAATTACTGGTTTTGTGTATTTTACAATGTATTACAACATTTATCGCCTTAGTTACCTATTGGTACAATGGCAAAAACGATGATACCTGAAACTGTGGTGAGGACTAAATGGGCTAATCTGTGTAAAATAGTATAGCACTTGGTTTATGGTAAGAGCTTAATACAGGTAAACTATTTTTTGTATCTGTATCTCATTTTACCTCATTCAGTAGTAATCTACATTATTATTACTATTACTATTTTAATGAGGGAAGCAAGGCTACAAAACAACATCCTCAAAAAAAATACTAATGCTAATTTTAGGCCATTTTAAGGAAATATATCAAGTACTAGTTCATTGTACTCTTCTGATGAGTTAATAATCTGTGCTATGGAGAATTAGGTAAGGGTACTACACACCCCACACTATTATTATATTTTTTAAATTGTGGCAAAGCATAAAATTTACCATTCAAATCATTTTTAGCTATACAGTTCAATGGCATTAAGTGCAAACATTAACACAATTCACCTCCAGATATTCTTATCTTTCCAAACTGCAACTCCCAAATATTAAACAATAACTCTCCACTTCCCGTCCCTCCTGTTCCTGGCAGCCATCATTCTATTTCCTGTCTTTGAACTTGATTACTCTAGATATGTATAAATGTATTAAGTGGAATCATACAATAATTGTTCTTTTGCATGTAAAGCCGATCCAGTTGTGTTCAAATCTGTGTGATCCCTTGGACTGTAGCCCAGCAGGCTTCTCTGTCCATGGGATCTCTAGGCAAGAACACTGGAGTTGGCTGCCATTTCCTTCTCCAGGGGCTCTTCCTGACCCAGGGACTGAACCCGAGTCTCTTAGGTCCCCTGTACTGACAGGCAGATTCTTTATCTCTGAGCCACCAGGGAAGCCCAGTTGTTCTTTTACGAGTGGCTTATTTCACTTAATACAATAACTTCAAGATTTGTCCATTTTGTAGTATATGTCAGAATTTCATCTCTTCATAAGATTGAGTAATTATTCTCTGTATGGTGTGTGTGTACACATATTGTTTGTTTTGTTTGTGCCCATATATTGATGGGCATTTGAGTTATTTCCCTAGTATTTTGGCTGTTGTGAATAATTCTACTGCTTTTAGGTATATATTCAGTAGTTGAATTTTGTATCATATGCTCTATGTTTCATTTTGGAAGGAAGTATCATATGATTTTTCATAGTAGCTACATCATTTTTCATTTCCAGCAGCAATACACAAAGGTTCCAGTTTCTCCATATTCTCACTAAAATTTGTTATTTTTTGGTTTTGTTTTGTTTTTAATGATAGTCATCTTAATGGTGTGAAGGGGTATCTTGTGGTTTTGACTTGCATTTCTTTAATGATTAGTAAAGTAAGCAGCTTTTCATGTGCTTATTGACTATCTTATTGTCAGAAGTATCTATTCAAACCCTCAAGGCCTTTGCTCTTTTTAAAATTAAGCTATTTGCCTTTTTGTTGTTGAACTGTAGAAGTTCCATGTAGTTAACAAAGATGGATCAACAGGTAACACTTCTTAGTAAAGGCTACGGAATATGAATAAATGAATTTGTTTCCTTTACAGTTTAGCTTGACTGGAAGGAAAGAAAATAAATAACTTGCTTGTTTTTAAGGCAGATAAAATGCAGTAAATGGATTTGCTGAGAGCCCAAGTACAATCACATATGAAAAGCCTTCATTTCAGTTTCTACTGAGCTTTGTGGATTATCTCCATTGTATTTCAATCCCCTAATTTTACCCATATATCCCATTGATCATGTCCATTATCTATAGTTCTGTGTGCATATAAATATATGATTAAAGATAGAAAATATTTGTTGATGATATTTTCCAACTAAGAAATGAGTTGTTTAGGACACTGTCAATTCCCTCTCCTGAGGTAATGTAGCTTGAATATTACTTCATTGGGTCTTTATCTTATGGTTGCACAAAAGACATTTAACAAATCTCATCTTTTCCTAAAACAATTTAAATGTATTTATATATTCCTTCATCAAAACAACTACATATATTACTCTGACATCACCATACCTCATTCATAATAAAATATACACATGAGCCTCCCACAAACTGCAGATCTGTTACATTAATAGAGCACCATCATTACCAACCTGCCCTCCTACCCCACTTCCCCATCAGTAAAGAACATCAATAGGTGTTGCTGCTGCTGCTGCTGCTGTTGCTGCTAAGTCACTTCAGTCGTGTCTGACTCTGTGCGACCCCATGGACCGCAGCCCACCAGTCCCCCTTGTGCCTGGGATTCTCCAGGCAAGAACACGAGTTGGTTTCCATTTCCTTCTCCAATGCATGAAAGTGAAAAGTGAAAGTGAAGTCACTCAGTTGTGTCCGACTCCTAGTGACCCCATGAACTGCAGCCCACCAGGCTCCTCCATCCATGGGATTTGCCAGGCAAGAGTACTGGAGTGAGGTGCCATTGCCTTCTCCAATAGGTGTTGCTACAAGCAGTTAAAGCTGGAGAGCTACACAGTACCACGGAGTCAGGCTCATTTCAACTCCAGTCTCTTTCACTTACTACCCACCTCCCATGTAGCCTCTCCAGGCTTCAATTTCCTTTTCTAAAACAACATAAATTTGGTGCTTAATTCCTAATATTGTTAGGAAGAGAGAATGATAGATTTGAACATGCCCCACAATAGAATCTGGCACACAAAAGTATACCATAAAATTAGCTCCCATCTCTGAAAACTTATAAGAGCTAGCACAGTGTCTCCTGGTACCAAAAGAAGCAATACAGACCATTTTGCACATATTAAAATGAAAGGACTACAGAATGTGGCAGAAAAATGGACTGTAATCTTTGAAACTAGTTGTGAGTTGCTGCTTAGTAGCTAATCTGTGTCTCTTTTGCAGTCCCATGGACTGCAGCCCACCAGGCTTCTCTGTCCATGGGATTTTCCAGGCAAGAATACAAAAATAGGTTGCCACTTTCATCTCCAGGGGATTTTCCTGACTTGGGGATCAATCCCATGTCTCCTGCTTGGCAGGTGAATTCTTTACCACTGAGACATCTGGGAAGTCAAAAGGATAAGTAGCCCAAAGCAAAGGTGACAAGCTCAGTGCCACACCTACCTGATAGGATGGAATCTTCATGATGCACATGAGGAGGTCATAGAAGCATTTCCTACAGCCTCCCTGGTTAAGGGTTGTCTCTAGAGGTACAATACCTCCTAATTTGCCCAGGAAATCCCAGCTTGCAGATGATACCTGTTCTCAGAGTGAAATTATGCACAGGAACATTTTCATCCACAAAAGTGTCCTGGCTATCTCAAAAACCTAGAAAAGAAAGAGTAAAATAAACCCAAAATGAAGAGAAGGAAGGAAAGAGAAAAAAAAAATTAGAACAGAATCAAAGATATTCAAAATAGGAAAACAATAGAGAAAAATCAACAAAACAAAAATATTTCCTTGTTTAAAAGAAAAGTCAATGAAATGGATAAACCTCTAGGAAAACTGAAAGAAGAGAGACTACAAATCAGTACTATTGGGAATATTACAAGGCTACAGATCCTGCATTCACTATGAACGTATTTATGCTCATAAGTTCAACAGTTTAGCTTCAGTTTCCCTAAATGCAAACTATCGAACTCAACCACAACAAAAGAGGTAACCTTCTCTTAATGATACTATGACAAATAAATCAAATCTGTAACTGAAAACTACCCACTCACCCCAGTTCTAAGTAACAATTAGAACCAGATATGGGACAAAAGACTGGTTCCAAATTGGGAAAAGAGTACATCAAGCCTGTATATTTTCACTCTGCTTATTTAACTTATATGCAGAATACATCATGAGAAACACTGGGCTGGAGGAAGCACAAGCTGGAATCAAGTTTGCCAGGAGAAATATCAATAACCTCAGATATGTAAATGACACCACCCATATGGCAGAAAGTGAAGAAGAACTAAAAAGCCTCTTGATGAAAGTGAAAGAGGAGGGTGAAAAAGTTGTTTTAAAGCTCAACATTCAGAAAATGAAGATCATGGGATTCATTTCCATCACTTCATGCCAAATAGATAGTGAAACAATGGAGACAGTGAGAGACTATTTTAGTGGGCTGCAAAATCACTGCAGATAGTGACTGTAGCCATGAAATTAAAAGACACTTGCTCCTTGGAAGAAAAGCTATGGCCAACTTAGATAGCGTATCAAACAGTAGAGACATTACTTGGCTGACAAGGGTCTGTCTAGTCTAGTCAAAGTTAATGGTTTTTCCAGTAGTCATGTATGGATGTGAGAGTTTTATAAAGAAGGCTGAGAGCCAAAGAATTAATGATTTGAACTGTGGTGTCGGGAAAGACTCTAGAGAGCTCCCTGGACTGCAAGGAGATCCAACCAGTCTATCCTAAAGGAAATCAGTCCTGAATATTCATTGGAAGGACTGACGCTGAAGCTGAAGCTCCAATACTTTGGCCACCCGATGCGAAGAACTGACTCAGAAAAGTCACTGATGCTGGTAAAGATTGAAAGCAGGAGGAGAAGGGGATGACAGGATGAGATGATTGGATGGCATCACTGACTCAATGGACATGAGTTTGAGTAGGCTCAGGGAGTTGGTGAGGGAAAGGGAGGCCTATTGTGCTGCAGTCCCTGGGGTCTCAAAGAGACAGACATGACTAAGTGACTGAACTGAACTGAACCACTCTCTTCTGGGTTTTCCTGAAGGGTGAGCACATCATGGATGTGGAAACATGAGAAAAATGCAAAGTATGCTTTCCAGTTACAAAGTCCAGCCTGTACCTGAAATTCCACCATGCCAGTGGTACCCTTTAGTTTTAGATAAGAAATGCTATAAATATACAGATTGTCTGGTACTCCGATATCTTTCAGTATTTTCCACAGTTTATTGTGATCCATACAGTCAAAGGCTTTGGCATAGTCAATAAAGCAGAAATAGATGTTTTTCTGGAACTCTGGCTTTTTCCATGATGCAGAAGATGTTGGCAATTTGATCTCTGGTTCCTCCACCTTTTCTAAAACCAACTTGAACATCTGGAAGTTCACGGTTCATGTATTGCTGAAGCCTGGCTGGGAGAATTTTGAGCATTAGTTTACTGGTGTGTGAGATGAGTGCAATTGTGTGGTAGTATGAGCATTCTTTGGCATTGCCTTTCTTTGGGACTGGAATGAAAACTGACCTTTTCTAGTCCTGTGGCCACTGCTGAGTTTTCCAAATTCGGTAGCATATTGAGTGCAGCACTTTCACAGCATCATCTTTCAGGATTTGAAACAGCTCATCTGGAATTTCATCACCTCCACTAACTTTGTTTTTAGTGATGCTTCCTAAGGCCCAATTGACATCACATTCCAGCATGTCTGGCTCTAGGTGAGTGTGAGTGATCATACCATCGTGATTATCTGGGTCATGAAGATCTTTTTTGTATAGTTCTTCTGTGTATTCCTGATATCTCTTTTTAATGTCTTCTGCTTCTGTTAGGTTCATACCTAGCAGAGTTGGTGAGGGAGAAGGAGGCCTGTTGTGCTGTTTCTGTCCTTTACTGAACCCATCTTTGCCTGAAATGTTCCCTTGGTATCTCTAGTTATCTTGAAGAGATCTCTAGTCTTTCTCATTCTATTGTTTTCCTCTGTTTCTTTGCATTGATTACTGAGATAGGCTTTCTTATCTTTCCTTGCTATTCTTTGGAATTCTTCATTCAAATGGGTATATCTTTCCTTTTCTCCTTTGCTTTTCACTTCTCATTTCCACAGCTATTTGTAAGGTCACCTCACACAGACATGCGACCTTTCTGCTTTTCTTTTCCTTGAGGATGATCTTGTTCCCTGACTCCTATACAATGTCTCGAACCTCCATCCATAGTTCTTCAGGCACTCTATCAGATCTAATCTCTTTAATCTATTTGTCACTTCTACTATATAATTGAAAGGGATTTGATTTCAATTTAGTTGCTCAGTTGTGTCCAACTCTTTGTGACCTCATGGACTACAGCACTCCAGGCCTCCCTGTCCATCGCCAACTCCCAGAGTTTATTTAAACTCATGTCCATTGAGTCAGTAATGCCATCCAATCATCTCATCCTCTGTTGTCCCCTTCTCCTACCACCTTCTATCTTTCCCAGCATCAGGGTCTTTTCAGATGAGTCAGTTCTTCACAACACGTGGCCAGAGTATTGGAGTTTCAGCTTCAGCATCAGTCCTTCCAGTGAATATTTGGGGCTGATTTCCTTTAGGATGGACTGGTTTGATCTCCTTGCAACCCAAGGGACTCTCAAGAGTCTTCTCCAACACCACAGTTCAAAAGCATCAATTCTTTGGCACTCAGATTTCTTTATAGTCCAACTCTCACATCCATACATGACCACTGGAAAAACCAGAGCCTCAACTAGATGGACCTTTGTTGGCAAAGTAATATCTCTTATTTTTTATAAGCTGTGTAGGTTGGTCATAACTTTTCTTCCAAGGAGCAAGTGTCTTTTAATTTCATGGCTGTAGTCACCATAGGTCATACCTGAATGGTCTAGTGGTTTTCCCTACTTTCTTCAATTTAAGTCTGAATTTGACAATAAGGAGTTCATGGTCTGAGCTTACTTGATCATTATTAGTTAGTTGGCTAGTCAGATACATAGGTATTAGAATACCTTTATAGCAGAGTTAAGCCATTAATACCACAGATGAAGAAAGATAAGTGAGCAGTTCCTCTTTATCACTTGTCTTAAGGAATCTCACTTCTGCCGCAGCAAGCTACCAGTTGTACCTACATAGTTTTTTACTCTTAGAGGATTGACAAAATGAGTAACAGTGTATTAACTTCTTCAGTGCATGTACACTGGAAGGTTAAATTAAGTATCTGTAGAGTGTTGGGGACTGTGGTAGCATACAAATTTATGAGTGAATTAACACATTTATAAGGCACTTAATATGTTCTAATTATTGTGCCAAGCCCTGAATAAGAAATGGTTTCTGCCAATGAGGATCTTACAATCTGATAGAGGAGACAGACATATATACAGTTAATTGCAAAAAATGTAATGTGTCGGGGAAATTTAAGTAGGCATGAGCTGTTGGAGTCATCCAGTACGGTGAGTCTATGATGTCTGACATGGTAGTAGAACAGCAAAGATTTTATAGAGAAAGCAAAATATTTAAAAAGAAAAAAGGCTTTTGAAAAGGGATTTTTTTTTTTTTTTTTACAGAGGCAATGATTTTATAAGATCTTTCACTCAGTTATTCATTTATAAATTCAATAAGTTTAGTAAATGCTAGTCAGGGACCAACTATTCTTTCTAGGTTGCTTTTCTTTTTTCCTGTGAACCTCACTGCACTTAAAATGGGAGTGAGTATAACATTGACACCAATTAAATCATTATTTGCTGATTAATTAACTGAATAACATTGTGTATCTCTATGTGAGAATACTGGGACAGACAAAGACTACAGTCACAGTTTGTATACTTTGTACTGCCTTTGACCTTGAAGGTGAAGTCGCTCAGTTGTGTCCGACTCTTTGCAACCTCATGGATTGTAGCCTACCAGGCTCTTCCATGCATGGGATTTTCTAGGAAAGAGTATTGGAGTGGGTTGCCATTTCTTTCTCCAGAGGATCTTCCTGACCCAGGGATCGAACCCAGGTCTCCCACATTGTAGGCAGACGCTTTACTGTCTGAACCACCAGGGAAATCTTTGACCTTAACCTCTGCCAAAGACTGTTTTCTACTCTTATTTAATCCTCACAATAATAAACTGATAATTAACATTGTAATTTTTACAGAAGACTAACATTATCAAGGAATACACAAACCCCAAATGCCGTCAGGACTACTGAAAACTGTTCTACTGGCCTTCTATTTATATAGCTTCAAAGGACAATGCCAGAAATTGGTATATAAGATTTTATTTGTTCTGCTCAGGGTTCAGAGCTAAACTAAACCATGCATACAGGGTTCCATGGACAATTGCTTTCAAAAAGGTTCTTGATTATACCCAAATTTGACCTATCATATTGACTTTAGCATCATACCACCATATAATAAATAATTCCACCATTTTATATCTATTCAGAAAAATCCTTTCATCTCCCTCTCAGAGACAGAGTAATTTTCTGAGTTTGTTACTGGTCTGATTCACCATGAGACTTATTTTCTTGTCGGACACATTAACAATTACTAAAACTGTTACTTAAGGAAATGCTTGCTAGGTTTATCCATTGGTTTAAAACGCACAGCTTGATGAAATATTTTGCTGGGTAGATTCAAGATTCCTCATTAAAAAAACACCTCCAGCTGCCTGTCAGTGTCAATGCCTTTCAAAAGGACAGTGTGGGGTATGGAATTTTAGATTCAGGGCTATCTCATACCCTTATGACGCAAGCACCCCAAAGACAGGGATCCAGCTGCATTTTTCCCCCTGACATTTCAAGAAATTCTGCAGGAAAACAAAGCCAACTTTTACAACAGAGCAAGATTGTAGGGTGGGGAGATTCTAGTATTTCATCCTTTTCCATCTTACCAGTTCACTTTCTCATTGCCAGCAGACATATAAATCATCCAGTTCCTTCATTTCCCCTTCTAGTTCATAAAGAGGATGTATCTTCATTTGAAAAGCATTTTTCTGTTCTTAAAGGATAATTCGCAAGTGCAGGACGATGTTTCATTCCCAAAACAACAACAACAAATTAGATTTTGGATCCCCTTTAGCAAAGCAAAAAGCAGCCTCTGAGGACCCCTTAGAGTTATGATATCTAAGTCTGAAGAGGAGACAGGAAAAACTGAGACTCTAGAAGTTAAAATTTTCTGCTAAGCCTTTTCTCTCTGATTTCTAATGTTCTTTCCAAAAGGTTTAATATTAATATTTTGCCACTATGCACTATTCAGCCATTTTAAAAGCACTATACTATGTCTGAGTGGATGGAAACAAGAATAATTCAAATATCTATTCTCAAGAAGCCAACAGTCTGGTATATATGAAGAGGAGGATCAGAGGACTTTTTTTTTTTCTTTTTTAAGTACTTACTGTACACCTGGGGGTTGACGTGTATTTACATAGGTCTTACACAATCTTTACAACAACCCACAACCCAGGACCCAGCTATGTTATTTTTAGAAAATAGATTTTCATCTGGTTGGCCAGATTAGCTATGATAATAGATGCAAGAGATTAATTTTACTGACCTGATCAAAGTCATCATCTCTGATCTTATTCACTCAGCTTCCTAATGGTTCTCCCTTTTTCAATTTTTGCATCTATCTAATATGTACTGTACTTGAAAGCCAAGGTTCAGTTCATTGGCTCAGTTGTGTCTGGCTCTGTGACCTCATGGACTGCAGCACACCAGGCTTCCCTGTCCACTACCAATTCCTGGAGCTTGCTCAAACTCATGTCCATCAGTGATACCATCCAACCATCTCATCCTCTGTCATCCCCTTCTCCTTCTGCCTTCAATCTTTCCTGGCATCAGGATCTTTTCCAATGAGTCAATTCTTTGCATCAGGTGGCCAAGTTAACCTTTTATAAATATAAAAGAGGCCACACCACTTCCAAACTTGAGGCACTTCAGTGTTTACTCTTTTTACTTAGACTGCATTCTCAGCTCTTTTTTAGTGGCCAGGAGTATAGCACTGCATGATGGGGTCTTTGTCTGCATCTTTAGACTCTTCTCTTTACCACCCACCTCTTTGTCCCATATGCTATTTTCATGCTGGTTTTCATTTCCTCATGCTAATCAACTCATTCTAGCCTTAGACCTTGGTACATATTTGTCTTTGCATTGAACTCTCCCCAATCTCAATCCTTTTCTATTCAAGTCAATCAGTCAAAGTCACTAATCTATGGAGACTGGTTTACGTGTCCCTCCATATAAAAGTCTTTTGCAACCGTCTAGTCTGAATTAGACTGAATTACAGCCCTCTTGGTATTTTCCAGTATAACACTATTCTTTCAAAGTATGTTTTACACTTTAAAAGATGTATTTGTGTG
>SJYC01092010.1:0-36815 GCA_006408675.1 Madoqua kirkii | reverse complement strand
GGAATGTTAACAAAAAGAAAACTAACTATAAAAAATTAAAAAGTACAGTTCAAGGAGTTGCAGAGATAAAAAAATATTTTATAAAAGTCATTATGGGGTACATAGTATAGAATTAAAAGGTATACATTAATTTGTATTCTAGAAGAGGTAATAAAAAAAGCAAAAGAGAATTTATAGAATCAAAATCTGAAAACATTTCAAAATTTATTAAAAATACACATTGTTAATTCAATAAAAATTCAAATAGAGTTAATAAAAAGAAATCCAAGTCTATATTTAACACAATAAAACTGTAGACCACTAAAGACAATGACAAATAGACAAAAGGTAGAGACAGGTCATCTAAATGAAAAATGACTGGAGTGAGTGTAGTCTTCACAGCAGCAATGGAAATCAGAATACATATGTTGACCACGATAAGAGACATAGATACTAAATATTTAAAAATTGAACACTCAGCAAAAACTATCATTAAGGACAGGGCAAAATAAAATATTTTCAGAGAAACCAGCATGGTTTCACTGAAGAAATCTCTAAAATGATGTAATTAGGGAAGAAGTAAAGGAAAAGTTATATTAAAAGAGACGCTTACTCCTTGGAAGAAAAGTTATGACCAACCTAGATAGTATATTCAAAAGCAGAGACGTTACTTTGCTGACTAAGGTCCGTCTGGTCAAGACTGTGGTTTTTCCTGTGGTCCTGTATGGATGTGAGAGTTGGACTGTGAAGAAGGCTGAGCACCAAAGAATTGATGCTTTTGAACTGTGGTTTTGGAGAAGACTCTTGAGAGTCCCTTGGACTGCAAGGAGATCCAAGCAGTCCATTCTGAAGGAGATCAACCCTGGGATTTCTTTGGAAGAAATGATGCTAAAGCTGAAACTCCAGTACTTTGGCCACCTCATGCGAAGAGTTGACTCATTGGAAAAGACTCTGATGCTGGGAGGGATTCGGGGCAGAAGGAGAAGGGGATGAAAGAGGATGAGATGGCTGGATGGCATCACTGACTCAATGAACCTGAGTCTGAGTGAACTGCGGGAGATGGTGATGGACAGGGAGGCCTGGCGTGCTGCGATTCATGGGGTTGCAGAGTCAGACACAACTGAGCGACTGAACTGAACTGATATTAAAAAAGAATAAAGGAAGAAAAGAACACTGAAACAAACATACATGGAAGTAAAATATAACATTATTGTTAAACATTTTAATGATTATAATATGTACTAGTATGTCTAAAATATAGAGTTAATAAAAAGTAAACCAAGAAAAGATAAAACAGTTTACATTAACTGCATGAAACTTATATAGAGAAAGTAAAATTCTTATTAAAGACAGGAGGGAAGCATGGAAAGTGTCATGATGAAACTTTGAAGATGATGGATATGTTCATTATTTTGGTTGTGGTTGCAGTTTCTTGGTGTATGTGTGACCAACATTATCTAGTTGTATACTTTAGATGCATGTAATTTCATGTATGTGAAATATATTTCTCATTATAAATAAAAAAGCAGACTACAAAATATTTAAACAACTGGAGAGTTGAAGCATATTCAAAGTATCAGTAGTTCTCTAGAAATTCAATGGCTATAATACAATTTCAATCAGAATTCATATATATTTTATTCAAGAATGCCCTAAGTATATAAAATAGCAGAGCCCTTAGAACGACCTGCACAATTCTGAGACAAAGTAAAATAGGTGGATATTCCACATTCACATACCAAGTCCTATTTTAAAACCTTAATTGACACATAGACTAATTGTAGAATCATTAATACAGAAATACAGAAACAAGTATTTGAGGAAAGAGTGCATTGTTTAGTAAATGCAGTAATGGTTCAAGTAAAATTGGTTACTGTGAAAAAAATTAATCCCTACTATATATCAAAGAAGCAATTCCATATAGACCACAAAGTTAAAATTTGAAAAGCAAAATTTTAATATTATGAAAGAAAATATAGGCAAATTTTTTCCTCCCGGGTGTAGAGAACCACAAAGCATGGTTTGACATACATGCTTGTTAAGACACACAAAGCATGGTTTATAAAAATATGATAAATTCGGCTATTTTAAAATTAAAAATATGTGTACTTCTAAAACTATCATTATGATCATGGAAATGCAAGCTTTGAACAAGAAGAGCTTAAGAGATTATTACTCATAAAATATAAAGTACTGCTAGCACTGTCAAAAAGGGTTACCAAACCATAGAAGGATGGGCAAAATATATGAAGATATTTTACAGAATAATCATCAAATATGTAAGTATTCACCTTCATTAGCAAGAAGGAAATAAAAAATCAAAACCAAACATAGATGCCAATCATTTTCATTTAGTACATTTGATAATACTCAGCATTAACAAAATTACAGAACCACAGTAAATTATGTTATGCTGGTGGAGGTGTATTTAGTATAATTTGGAACTATTTTAGAAAACAATTTTCTGTTTTTGTATAAAATTCAAGCTCTGGATACTGTTGATCATAAATGAACATATTTCAGCATCTGTAAATCTCAAAAAGCTAGTACTGGTTGAAAAAAGTAGAGAAAATTATAGCCAGTATGATACATTCATATAAATTTTCTAAAAATGCATATATATTCAGTGAATCTAAATAAGGTAAACAAAAGATAATATAATTCAGAAGTAAAGTTTGATAGTACTTTTAATTTTCTATTTATTCAGGTAGTGATAGAATGACAGAAAAATTCCTCTGTATCTATGAAATATTTTTTGTGTTATATAAACCTTCCTTGGTTGTGTCTGATACCTTAATTTTTAAAACTGAAGTATAGTTGATTCCCTGGTGGCTCAGACAGTAAAGGATCCACTTGTAATGCAGGAGATCTGGGTTCAATTCCTGGGTTGGGAAGACTCCTTGGGGAAGGGATTGGCTATCCACTCCAGTATTCTTGCCTGGAGAATTCCATGGATAGAGGAGCCGGGTGGGTCTAGTTCATGGAGTCACAAAGAGTCAGACATCACTGAGCAACTTTCATTTTCACATAGTTGATTTTCAAAGTTTTTTAAGTTTCAGGTAAAAAGCAAAATGAGTCACTTTTACATATATATATATATATATATATATATATTTCAGATAACTTTTATTTATTTATTTATTTTTTTTAATTAAATTTTTATTTTTTGTTTAATGCTTATCCATTTCACAGCACTGCATTGAATAATGATGACTCAGATAACTTTTAGATTAAAATGTCATTGCTCCTGCTGCTAAGTCACTTCAGTCATTTTCTACTTTGTATGACACCATAGATGGCAGCCCACCAGGCTCCCCCATCCTTGGGGGAACTGTACATCAATGTATGGGAGTATTTTATACATCTATACCTTGTTTAAAGTTTTAAAAATAGTAATATCCTGCTGCAAACAAACTAAGAGTTGTAATAGGAAACTAACTCTTACAAAGATTTTGAACCTATCAGTTTTCAATGATATTTCTAGCAATAGCTGTTCATTTAAACATTTTAACATATGCTCACCCTCAATGAATGAATGACTCCCTGAAATTCCCAAGAATCTCAAAAAAGGCATTTCATTAAAAAGTCTGTCTTGAACTGTATCTCAAGATCATTCTGTTCAGTGAGGTTATATTCCTTAGTATGAAAGAGAAATAATTTTATTGAACAATACTCACAAACTGAGAAGTCAGGCTCAATCATTTTTTTTTTTTGTAAAGTCATTTGTAATACCACACACAACCGATAAAGCTAACTCTCTTTCAGTAAATGGTGTATTGATTTTTCAGCTGTGAATGCATATTGTACTATTCAGAGAAAATGTCTGTTCCAGTATCTGCCTATTCCCTGGGAATATGTGTCCACAAACTAAATAGTTAGGTGAGAACCGCTCTAATTTGCTTACATTATGTGGTATTTGCCCTGGAGTATGGTGACTGTTAGAGGGAAAAAAGTCGACATGACATTGAACAGCTTCTTTATTCAAAGTGTATACATGTGAGTATTCACAAACATGCATATATACACACTGAAATAAAAGGGAAAGAAAAAAATAAAAAAGACAGTGAGAACCTAGTATGGTCAAGCACTGTGCTAGTCATTGGCAATATAAAATCTAATAAAGGATAGTTCCTGCATTATAAGATGAGAGTGAAATGAACTGTCAAGTTCAATGCCATTGAAATAGCGCTGTAAAGCAAATCTGTAAATGCTACAGGACTGGGAGGAATACCAAGGTTTGTATGGTAAACAGGAGTCCACAAAAAAGTGAGCTTTTAAGAAGGTTCAGAGAGTGGGAGCAGAAAATATATTCAAAGCAAACTATGCATGACACTGAAGTCTGAAAGAGAAAGACATATTTGGAGAAATATACATTATTCAATGAGTTAGGAGCAGGGGTGCATAACATGCAAGCAAGGAGACTAGAGAGACAAGAAGGACAGGATAAAAAATGCCCCTGAATCAGATGAAGTTTTGAGTACAGGAAGAGCATATTCATTTTTTATTTTTAATGTATTTCTCTGGGGAGATTAAACAGGTTTCTGTTTTAAAAGGACCAGATGATGTATAAGAACTACTCAAAAATCACTGCAGGGGCTTCCTTGGTGGTCCAGCACCTAAGACTTTGAGCTCCCAAAGCAGGAGACTTAGGTTCTATCTCTGGTTGGGAACTGGGTCCCATATGCTTCAGCTAGAAGTTTGCATACCATGGCTAAGAGTTCACATGCCACAGCTGGAAACAAAAACAGAAACAAAAACAAAACCCTGCATGCTGCAACTAAAGATGCTGCCTGCCACAGCAAAGACTGAAGATCCCTCATGCTGCAACCAAGGCCTAACACAGTCAAATAAATAAATTTTTTTAAAAAATCACTGCAGGAAGAGAATAAGATGACAGAATAATAGGACATGGAATTCACCTCCCCCTACAATAATATAAAAAAAAAATCCACATGAGGAACCATTTTTGATAAAAACTGACTGGAAACTGGCAGTAAAACTCCAGTAAAACAACCCAGGGTGAAAGCCAGATCCACACAAAGTCAGGTAGGGAGGGAAGAGAAATAATGTTAGGACCTGTGCCCCAGGAGGGGACAGAGGGGAAAGGAGATTACACATGGAGAGATCCTCCCTGGGGAGTAAGAAGCTCAAGGCATACATATGGAGCCACAACCCTGCCTGTCATATACTCAGTGACATTATACCCAAAGAAAACAGGAAAACATCACTGCTATGATAAAAGTAAGCCAGAGAATAAAATCAGACAACCTAAGGATCAAGAAGAAATGACTTCTCTAGTAAGCTGTAAAGAGCTATAGAGTCTGGTTTCAATACAATCTGCCTGACACAATCAGAGAATGAGGGGTTCTCCCAGGGTATGAGCCCAATGACACCAGACAAAGTGGCAATAACAACTTGCCTATTGGATAAATACTATGTCCCAAGATTTGTACCAAGTCATTTAAACATGAGCTAATGGTACACAAAGAATTTGATGTGACTTGTCACTAATTCAGTTCAGTTGCTCAGTCGTGTCTGACTCTTTGTCAGCTCATGAATCGCTGTACGCCAGGCCTCCCTGTTCATCACCAACTCCCAGAGTTCACTCAGATTCACGTCCATCAAGTCAGTGATGGCATCCAGCCATCTCATCCTCTGTGGTCCCCTTCTCTTCCTGCCCCCAATCCCTCCCAGCATCAAAGTTTTTTCCAATGAGTCAACTGTTCACATGAGGTGGCCAGAGTACTGGAGTTTCAGCTTTAGCATCATTCTTTCCAAAGAAATCCCAGGGCCAATCTTCAGAATGGACTAGTTGGATCTCCTTGCAGTCCAAGGGACTCTCAAGAGTCTTCTCCAACACCACAGTTCAAAAGCATCAATTCTTTGGTGCTCAGCCTTTTTCACAGTCCAACTCCCACATCCATACATGACTACTGGAAAAAATATAGCCTTGACTAGACGGACCTTTGTTGGCAAATAATGTCTCTGCTTTTCAATATGCTATCTAGGTTGCTCATAACTTTCCTTCCAAGGAGTAAGCATCTTTTAATTTCATGGCTGCAGTCATCATCTGCAGTGATTTTGGAGCCCCCCAAAATAAAATCTGACACTGATTCCACTGTTTCTCCATCTATTTCCCATGAAGTGATGGGACCAGATGCCATGATCTTCCACTCATTATCTAATTCCAAAGTTCATTCTCTTATGCAGAATTGCCTTCCATATCTGAGTATAGAAAATATCTGAATGACCATGTGGAGCTGTTTTTTTTTTAATACTTATTTTTTTTTAATTTATTTAATTGGAGGGTAATTACAATGTTGTAGTGATTTTGCCATACATTGACATGAATCAGCCATGGGTGTACATGTGTTTTCCATCCTGAACCCCCCTCCCACCTCCCTCCCCATCCCATCCCTCTTGGTCATCCCAGTGCACTAGCCCCGAGCACTCTGTTTCATGCATTGAACCTGGACTGGAGATCTGTTTCACATATGATAATGTACATATTTCAATGCTATTCTCTCAAATCATCCCACTCTCATCTTCTCCCACAGAGTCCAAAAGACTATTCTATATGAGGGAGCTGGTTGTTAATCTATCAATTTACCCTACCATTTTTTCTGCTTTAATTGTGACTTCTCATAGAGTAATACAGAAGATGGATTGGAAGTGGTTTGACTCTCAACTAGTTATGGTGTAGGAGTACATTTAATCACTTTGGTGGTAAGTGTGATATTTTCAAGTTATGAAATTCTCACATGGTTTGGGGATGTAGGAGGTATTACTCAGAAAAGACATTACTAAATTGATGTTAATGCATTTTTTCCAGGTACCCTAAGGTACACAGATAATCTCACCTATATGAAACTCATGGCATACAAATTCAAATTCACAAAACAGGTATATTAAAGAGTACTTATTCTCAAGAGCAAAAGCAATTTTCCCACTACACAAGGATTTCTTTAACTAGCAAATTCCCCCCTAGTGTATTTTAATTAGTTTTCCATTTACAAATAATAATAATAATAATTTGTGTGCAAGTTTGCAGTGAGACAGCTATTGCATAAAGTAAAATACAGTAACATCACATTTTAGAGATTCAAACAAACTCCGGGCAGAAAACCACATACAGAAATTATGCATCCTTATAGATGACACACGGAGTAGCCTTCCGTTCTTCAGTCGATTTAATGAATGATAAACTCACCAGTGCTGAGAGTTCAGTACATGCCAGCAAAACTCCCAAATTAATTCCTACTGATGACTCTTTTCTATTTTTTTGCTGTCCCCACTGCTATTATCTGGAAACAAGTTGACACTGACTTCTTACACATAGGACTTATCTAGACTTCCAGCTATTTGAGTGATAAGGAGATTACTAATAAACTTTTAACTCTGCCAGATGGTAGGTGGTCATGTTTGACTTGAAATATTTTCAGCTCTTTGGATTAACAAAGAGCTGAAAATTTTAAGGATAAGAATAACTTTCCCCTCCTGCTCCTTCCAGACAGTATTTATTAAGAGGAATGAACTTTGTAGACTTTTGATTGGTATTCTTGCCTAAAGTAGCATCTGATCAACTGTGTGGAGAACATGAAATTTGCTGAAAGTATAAACTAACTATGGCTGCAAAAGACATGGGCTTTGTCCTTGCAAGGATGAACAAACTGGAAAAGACTTTCACATAAATGAAATCTCTTATATAGATGTCCCTTCCCCCAAAACCTTTAGCATAAGACAATGAGCATCATATTGGTGATGATTAGATAGTAAGTCACTGTAAATAAAACTCTTAAATACCAAAGGGATATGGGAGAAAGGTCAGCACTTGGAGTAAAATAGGATAATTTTTGAGTCCTGGGTTTTCCAAAGGACTACCTGTGTGTCCTTGGACCTCTCTTTAACCTCTCAGAGCCTCCCTTTTCTCATAAACAAAATAAGGACCAAAGGATCTATAATCTATGGCATATAATCTATGAAATTGTTGCTATTTTTTAGTTTTGTAGTCATTTAGAGTATCTTTTTTTCCCTAATTATTTATGAAACTGCTGACTAGCTTACTTTAAGCCTCTCTTCAAATCTTTCATCTGCTTTAAGAATTCTTAGCAATTATCAATCCAATTCTGTTTAATCAAAGCTATGATTTTTCCAGTGGTCATGTACAGATGTAAGAGTTGGACCATAAAAAAGACTGAGCACCACAGAATTGATGCTTTTGAACTGTGGTTCTAGAGAAGACATGTGAGAATCCTTTGGACAGCAAGGAGATCAAACCAGTCAATCCTAAAGGAAATCAACCCTGAATATTCACTGGAAAGACTGACGCTGAGGCTCCAACACTTTGGCCATCTGATGCTAAGAGTCAACTCATTATAAAAGACCCTGATGCTGGGAAAGATTGAGGGCAGGAGAAGAGGCCAAGAGAGGATGAGATGGTTGGATGGCATCTCTAACTCAATGGACATGAGTTTGAGCAAACTCTGGGGGATAATGGAGGACAGGGAAACCTGGTGTGCTACAGCTCATGGATTCGCAAAGAGTCAGACACAACTTAGCAACTGAACAACAATGAATAAATCAAACACTAATTAAACCAATGATAATAGTTTACTGCTCTAAGCCAAGTACTGTCCTAAATTCTCAAGGAAGAAGCATGGCAATGTTTAAAAATGTTTTGGTTTACTTACAACATATACTAGACCCTTTACCAAAGAAGCTCTAACTTTCCACTCCTCTCTGCAGCCATTCTCTTTGCTACGTGACTCTGTAGCTCTTTCTATTGATATATATTTCCCCAGCTCTTATCTGGACTGATCTGAGCTCTTCATTAGTAAACTGTGATGGAAATGATACTTGGCTAGATCTGAGTTTAGACCTCAGGAAACCTTGCATATATTTCTATATTCTTGGAACTCTGCCAGTTCCATGAGACTAGGTTTGGACTGCACTACTGGAGGATGGGAATCCACTTGGAAGACAGACCACTTGTGCCAGACAAGGTACTTCTTGATTTTCTAGAGTTAGCTGAGCACCCAAATCTGACAGTCCACATTAGATCAGCATGGGAAGGACAGGGTATGGGGGACCTCGGACTGCAGGTTAGTAGGGACCTTAGCCAATTCCAATAAAGAAATTGATCTATATACTCATGAGCCAAATGTGTCAAGCATCCCAAGGGGAATCAGTTTAGAAATACAATCAGGCTAATAAATAAACTGATTAGGTCATAATAATGACTTACACAATGGAGGCAAAATACAAACTGTAAGGGTTATAGAGGAGACAGAGAACATTGGCATCCAGGAGATTCATGGGAGATATTTCAGTGTGACCTTATTATAACTGAGTTCAGAAAAATAGAACTTGCTGGAAATGTACAGGCTTTTAAATTTAAGGACATTTTCTGCTAAAACACGTGCACTATTTGGAGGAGGAGGTGGGTTGACAAAGGTAAGCAGTTGCCCTTCACATATAATACTCTGATGATGAGGCAAAAGCTAAACTGAGAGAAAAGAAAGGAGTGGGGTTTACTGGTGTCCATTCTAGGAATCATTCATCTAAAAGATAATGAGGATTGCACTAAGATAAACAGTCAACAGGGATGAAGATTAAGAGATGGGTTTGAGAAGTATCAGGAAGTGCAATCTATGGATGGAATTGTTGCTTTTGTTTGCAGTGCAGAAGAACTCAGCAGAAAGGTAGCATATCACAGAACTGATAATTCTCTTGTTGCAACTGCTTCTTAGAAACCTATTGTGCCATTTTGATAAAAGGATTTAGCCCTTGAACTTCTAAAGAATGTTAGCTTTTAGAAAGTAAAGAATATGGAATCTCTATAGATACTGGTAAATGGGTTTAGGTCTGTTGTGTAGCCTGCATTTAGACCTTCATAGATAAAATCAAGGCAGGTGCGAGAAGCTGCAGAGACCCAAGTTTGGCTTCCTGGGACACTGCATGACTCTGGGGCCAAAGTTGCAGTAACTTCTGGAGACACAAGTGACTTTCTGAAATCAGTGAAGGGAGTGACCGCTTACTTTCTCTTTTGCCATTATACCTTTCTTTTTTTCCACATTAATCTTTAACTGAGCCTTGATTCAGAGTAGTGGACTGTGAAACAGTGAAAGTGGGCTAAGAAGATTAAAGATCTCCATGAAAAAGGTATGAAATACGACTATGACAATTTTGTGCTGATCGTTTGTGATGTGTGAAATTAAATCCATATCCAATGTGCCTAGACAATGCAATTAGTCTCGAGTATCTATGTCAGGAAACAATTCTTGTTAAGTCAATGCAGGAACTCAGCTCAAAAATAGACCACTCTCAGTAAAACTTTTTTTTTAAGTCATTTAGTGCCCCAGATTTCCAATGGGAGTAAAAAAAAAACAAAAACAAAACAAACAAACAAAAAAAAAAAACAAAGAAAAACAGAAAAAAAAACAATAAAGCATGATGACAGAGAAAAAAAGTTAAGTGATTTGCTTGCATCAAGGATACACAGTGATTAGTTATTTATTTGTTTATATCATTCATGCATTTCTCTATCCTTTTTTCACAAATATTTGTTGAGACCTACTACGTACGAGGGGCTTCCCTGGTGGCCCTCTTCCATGGTAAAGAGTCTGCTTACAATGCAGAAGACCCTGCTTTGATCCCTGGGTTGGGACAGCTCACTCCAGTATTTTTCCCTGGAGAAATCCATGGTCAGAAAAGCCTGACAAGCTACAGTCCATGAGGCCACAAAATGCCAAACTCGGCTGAGTAACACACACACACACACACACACACACACACACACACACACACACACACACACTGTATGGGATATATGAGAGATAGTGATGAACAAAACAGGCCAAGTTGGTGCTTCAGACTATATATAATATACTGGAGAGGAGAGAAGGTGGATATTAAACTAATACAAATGATTGAAAAAATTAAAATTACAACGTAGAAGCAAAACAAATAGCAAATGTGAGAGCAAGACCTTTATCTTTGCCACAGTCATATGCATCAGACATTGCCCCGAGTCTGCCCATATTGTATTGGTTTGGTATGTTCAGAACTATAACCTCAACACCAAGGACCTTGACATACAGCAACTGATTTAATCCTCACTTGTGAGTACTACTGTTCCTCCTACTTGAGGGATGAGAAACATGAGACAGAGAGGCAAGTAGTATGCCAGAGATCATCCACTAACTGGTCAAATCAGGAGTAGAAACTAGGCTTGGGCTTTAGAAGGACATGCTCTCAGCCACTGTGCTATGCCCAACCGGAAGAGCTAATCTCAACCTAATAACCCGATCCTCTTTCCTAATACAACACATCTTGATTATCTCTTACAATCCTGTTCATGGTAAGTCTTTGGTGATACCTTCCAAAAATTCCACAGAGAAAGTAGACTCTGATGCATGTGTTTAATCAAATGCAAGAGGAATAGTGAAGTGGGACTGTGAACATGCATTTTTAGACCAGTCAGTTTCTTGATTCTGATACTTCAGAAGGTGAAGGTGAAGTCACTCAGTCGTGTCCAACTCTTTGCGACCCCGTGGACTGTAGCCTACCAGGCTCCTCCATCTATGGGATTCTCCAGGCAAGAATACTGGAGTGGGTTGCCGTTTCCTTATCCAGGAGATCTTCCCAACCCAGGGATTGAACCCAGGTCTCCCATGTTGAAGGCAGACGCTTTAACCTTTGAGCCACCAGGGAAGAATGAGATACTTCACCTCTTCGTGCTTCAGTTACTCTTTGATCCTGGCACCACCAGCTAGACCCCTGATAGATCACTATCATTCTGGAACAACTAGGGACTTTGAAATCTGCTCATGCTTCATTGATGTGGTATACTCAGAGCTATTAATACAACCTCAGTACCTAGGATCATACCCCAAATAAAATACATGCTCAATACATATTATTGACTTACTGAATGAAATCCTTTCATTATCTTTGCCAGCCTACTTGTCTGCTCATTAAACTTTCCAGAAACATTGGATGGTCTGATATTCTCTTCACTAACTTGACAGCTTCCTATGTCAACACCACTGTATTTCTTTCTGCCTATAATTAAGTACCATGACACAATTCCTTATCTAAAACCTGTGCAGACAGATGAGTGGTAGAGTCGGTAGTCAGGGGGAGGAGATAGGGAGAGGTATTTATGAAGATAAACCAATGCAACTGCATATTAAATAATGCCCTGAGTAGGGCCTGGGGTATATTGTAATTAAAATATATTAATATTTCTGGAGCACAACAAGGAAATATTCATACTAAAAGAGATTAATGAATATTCTAGTACCTCCGTTTACTTTCAGTTTTGCTACCCTTTGAGTGAGTAAACCACCACCACCACACCGTTTGAGTTACCAAAACTCTGGAAGCAAAACTTTCACCTTCAGAGTGATGGGTTTTGGAATTGAAGAATAAATGCTATGGGCCTGTAGTCTCCTTATACCCTTTTTTGGCCTCCTGTTCCCTGTGTCTCAAGGGTTAAGACCTCAAAGCATCTTCACAGCAAGTTTACCCTGTTTCTTAAAGCTGAAATTCTTCCAGTTCTCTACTCCCACCAGCCTCAGTTCTCTAATAGCTCATGACATTTGCAGAACTATGCTTGATTTAGATGTACATGTACTTATTGTCCTTCCTAAATGGAGAGTTACTTGAAGGTCAGAAAATGCCTTATTCATATTTTTTTCTCTGTATCATGAGTAGGGTTTAATTAAGCATAAAAGATACTAGAATTTGGAGGGAAAAAATGTAGGATATTCTCAAAAAAGATGAAAATGAAAGAGTGGGAAGGCAATTCTATAAACTGATTAAACTCTGCATAGGGGCGCTTACTAGCAAGTTACATGTTATCTAACACAAAAATAACAAGCCAACATGAGGAAATGGAGCTTGAGGGCTTAGTGACTTACAGTTAAATGGTAGCAGCATTGCAATTCAGATTTAAGACTGCCTCCGTAAAATCTGTGTTTTTCCCTCTCTATTCTCCACCCAAAAGAAGTAGTATGACTAAGGGAATTCAAGGAATCTTAATGAATTTTGAAAGCAATTTGTATATCTCATGCAATACAGACATGATTCTGAGAGTCAAATAAGAAAACAGTATTTCCGTTAGATGCAGTTGGGAACTACTGGCCTAAATAAGGCTTCTCATGAGGTGAGGGGCGTTGGGGGAATTTATCACCCCTACTGTTACAAGGAAACTAAGGAGAATGGAGAGAATATTTAGAAGGAGTCACGAGGTACAACAAGATTGCAAACTTAATTGTAAAGCTGATCCCCTCTGTGCCGTCTTATTAAGCAGCTAGGGAAATCCTTTATCACAAAAGATTTCCAAGGATGTGACCTTTTCCTTCTCTCCATTTCTATTTCACTTAAATTATCACCCTGAAGATTTCAAAGGGGGCACTCTCAGCAGTCTGATAGATTGGAGCCCCTCTCTAACTAAAGGAAGCATTGATTGTATAAAGAGAAAAAAATATCAGCCACATTCCCCTGTAGGTCTCTGTGAAACCAACTTTGTGCTCACGTGAGCCTTACCTTTTTTTTTTTTTGTATTTGCTATCGCTTTGAAAATGACAAAGTAGCATTAAATCATTATTTTTTGAAATAAAATCTTGTGATGTGATTACAATCACGAAAGCAATTGTGATGAGGCATTGTAAGTCTCTCTTCCCATTCTCTTACATAACGGCCAGGAAACGTATTCAGGGCACACAAAAAAGGAGGTGATTTGTTCTTTGAGAGAAGTTGAAAACTCACCTTGGGCTGAGGAGATGAAGGCTCTTGTTGCTCTCTCTTAAATCTTCACTAAAATCTTGCAAACCTGAACAGTTCTTTCTGAATCTTTCAGATATTTTTACATGCATAAATGTATGAATCCATGCATATATGTAGGTGTTGTTGCCATGTCATGTTGGACAGGCAAATATAGTTGCCTCTCCCCCTTTTTTTAATGATTATGTGAGCTCTGCAAGGATGCCTCAAGACACCTGCCCTTCTTTGTTGTTCAGTCATTAAGTTGTGTCCGACACTTTGGGGCCCCATGGATTGCATCACGTCAGGCTGCCGTGTCCTTTACTAACTCCTGGAGATTGCATTTCCATGAGATCTTTCCTATTGCCTTTCATTCAAGTCCAAACTGCCTAACGTGGTGGTGATGCCCTTGTGCTCTGCTCCCTGACCACCTCTGTAGCCCCATCTGCTCTCACCAGCTACTTCAAGATACTCTTCTTTCCTACAGAGCAGTGTGATAGTCTCTCTCCCACCTCAGTGGTTAATACCTGCTCTCTCTTCTGTTCCCAGCGCTCTTCTTGATTCTCCCATGTAGTCAGGGTCTCAGAAGCTTCCACACTCTTCCTTCCTGGAGCCACCCTGAGGCCGTCTTTCCAGGTCGAGGCTGCGCATCCCTGCCTTTCCCTTTGACCAGCCCTGTTCACACCTAGAATTACTTGGCTTTTGATCGTCTTTCCCACTGAACCAGGAACGCAGGTAGATTAGACACAGGTGCAGCTTGTGAAATGTTCTTAGCCTTTAGCACAGTGTCTGCTTGTTAACCTTACACTTTTAGCCTTTTAGCACAGTATCTGATGCATACTAGAATCTCAAATATTTGTGAAACCATAAATGAATGAAAGAAATGAATGTATCCCAAGAAAGTCAGGAGGAAAAGTTGGTTGTTCATTTTAAATGAACAATTTTCCAGTGCGTATTTCCAGAATCCCACAGGCAAAGCAAATGGGCAATCTGTTATCAATTTGTCCATAACTCTGAGCATCTGTGGGGCATATAAAGTGGTATTCAGTTGGTGTTGCTTAAGTAGAAGGAGCAGCAAAGCTTAAAGAAAAGTTTTGAGTTTTAACTTCTTGAGTTCTTCACTCTGTAGTTAAATGGCTTTCTCTCTCAGATTCCTTACCTATAAAACAGTTATTACTAGTTAATAATTATAAGCTGAATGATGATATATCTGTTTTCTGCTTGTTTTAATTTATTTCATTTTAAAGAATTAATATTAAAGATGATAGAACAGTATTGATACTTTGTAGCTAGTCAATAATTGTAACTTTTATAAATACTATTGCCTGTAAAACAAGGATGATTTAGATCAGGTGTAATTCTAAACCTCAAGAAACTCCTAATCTAATTCAGGAAATAAAACCACTAAGTAAAGAACAGACTACCGAGCAATTTATAAAGAACTCTTTTAAGGTTCACCTTGAATATGAAAACTCTTTTGAGAGATTACAACAGGGTCACAACAGGGTTCGAATCTTAATTTTATCAGAAAGGATGAGTTTCTGGGAAAGCAATATTTAGCTTCTATGAAATTCAATTCCCTCAGCTGAAAAGATGAGACATGGCTCAGTTATTACATAGGATTATAGCATGGCTACAATGCACTTGGGAGAATCTAGCAAAAAATGCACTGACATTCCAGTGTCTGTACTACATGCTATGTGGCCTGAGATTTATATCCATGGTCTGGGATATGACCGATGTTGATAGAGTTTTACATACATTAAAAAAAATATATTCAAAAGAGTTCTTAAGCTCGGAATTGAAGGATGAGGGGATTTAGATTTGTGAGTTATGGAGCAGAATGAGAGTGCAGATAAATTCTAGAGGGGAAAAGAGTGTGGAAAATAGGAAGGGACAGGGAACCCCAAAGCATGTTGAGAGCATAGTGAAGTGACTTATCCAAGGTCACAGAGCTAGTCAGTGGCAGATCAGGGCTGTTTCTGTTTTACAGCAATCAGAAGTAAGGCCATAGGTGATATGGGAGAGCCTGAGTTTTAGGAAGATTATTTTGGTGGTTTATTTGCAAAGAAGCCAAAGAAGTGAAACTGAGTCCCTGTTCAGAAGGTAAAGAATCTGCCTGCAACACAGGAGACTCAGGATAGATCCCTGGGTCAGGAAGATCTGTTGGAGAAGGGAAAGGCTATTCACTCCAGTATTCTTGTTTGGAGAAACCCATAGATGCAGGAGCCTGGTGAGCTACAGTCCATGGGATAGCAGAGAATCGGACACAAGTGAGAGACTACCACCACCTGTTTCAGGCACTGAGCCAGGACACTGGACATGGGCATATAAAGTCATTCATGCAGAAAGTTATGGTGCTGTCACATGTGTGAGGCAATAAAATAGGTGCTGATGGAAGTAAAAATAATAATACCACTGATAATCATGGCAGATAATCCTGCAATTCTCAGTGTTAGAACTCATCAGTATTTGATCTTGGAATAATGGCAATTTCATAGAGTTGAAGACAATATATTCCAGGAATTATTCTTTGGGCTTAAAAAAAAAAGCATTCATTTAATCTTCACAATAACTCCATGAGATTGGTGCTATTATTATTCTCATTGAGTGTAAAGAAACTGAGGAATATTTCAAAAGATGTATAGGCTACTCACTGCAATAAGAGCTCAAGAGAGAGGTACATTCTAGAGATAAAATTGAGAATGTCATGAATATTGACATAGGATTTGATGTGGGATTTCAAAGATTTTAAAATAGAGCATGGAGAGGATGAATTTAGAAATGTGAGTGAAAGGTCATCAATATCACATGAAACACACTCATACTAAAAAAGAATTAGCCGATGTTTATCTGAATTTTAAGTATGCTCTATATTTCACTTTACGAATTCCAGAAATCCTCTCTATAAAAATAAAAGAGCAAATGATCCCTTTATCATTTGGAAAAATGTAGAATCCTTCATATGATGACTTGCCCAAGACTTATGGATAGTCACTTGCTATCAGAAGATCTGGATTTTACCTCTGGCAGTGCCCCTTTCTAGACCACATTTGTATTACTTTTCAGGGTGCATATTTTGAAAATATGCTTATAAGAGAAAAAATATATTAATAAGCTGGTGCAATACAATATATGTTGTTCTTGGAGGAATAGCAAGATGATAAAAACTGCTTTGCCTCTAGGCCAACAATATTTTTGTTGCTGTTACTTTTCACAGTAATTTATAAGCATTCAGTTTCAGTTCAGCTGCTCAGTCGTGTCTGACCCCTTGTGACTCCATGGACTGCAGTACTCCTTGCTTCCCTGTTCATCACCAACTCCCAGAGTTTACTCAAACTCATGTCCATTGAGTCAGTGATGCCATCCAACCATCTCATCCTCTGTTGCCCATAGAAACATTGGACTAGTGATATTTAGATACTTCAGTAGGGAGAGATTTGTAATATGAACAGGTAGATATAGCTGCCAAAAGGTATCAGTTCCCTGAATCTCCGTTTTCACCTCTAAACTGGAAAAAAAAAAAAAAATTTTTATTTATCTTGCATTTAAACTTACATTTATTCTGCATATATTCTCTCCTGACCCTCTAGAAGGATTAGGGAGTTACAGACAGGCAAATTAAATCCCTCCAGAGGACTCAGGTAACCCTATAGTATTGCATGGGAAGCAGTTACAAAATGAATATATTTTTGCAAAATAGAAGAGATGATGGAAATAAAAATCTTTGGTAATTTTTCAATAACCTCCTAACTGGTCTTCCTTTCCACACTTTCTCCTTAACCTACCTTTTGTGTCAAACATTCAATAACACAGGTGCAGCCAGGTTTTTATCCTCTCAATTAAAAGTATTTGATGGCTTGTGAGACTCATCGCCTGTGAAGTTCAAACTTCGTAATGAAACAGAGAAAGCCACTCACAAACTGTTCTTTCCAGGCTCATTTTCCACCATGCCTTTGCGCTAGCTGCTCCCCTTCCCTGCTATTTCTCCCTAATGAGCTCCCTTTCATCCTCTAAGGCCTGTTTCCATTGTCTCCTATTCCTGCAAATCCCTTTCTCAGTCCTTCAGGTCAAAAGGAATTGATTCTCTCACACTTCTCCTTCTACATATGATGCTACTGCATTTTATACAGCTCTATAACAATTTCTTCGTGTATTTTCTTTCTGAATATCTTAAGAGTACAGTATAAAAAAAACTGCATGGAGTTTATTTAAACACACCAGGGACTAACATGGAAACTAGCTCCAAAAATTTTCTCAATTAATGTATGTTGAGTTAAATATTTTTGTTAAATATATTTATGTACATCTCCTGCATAAAAGTACAAATATGTAGGAAAATTATACTTGATAGATTCTAAACATACATGCAAACAAACACACATCTTATATGTATATATATCATATATGTATATTAAGATAAAATAAGATACAAGTTTGGTAACTATATGGTGGGTCGAACCTATGAGTATATCCTTTCTTTTAATCTTAATTATCACCATTAGCACAGTCGATACATGTTGATCATTTACTATGCGCCAAACCCTTTGCTAGTTTTCTAGTCATGGCTATGGTTTTTCCACTGGTCATGTATGATGTGAGAGTTGGACTGTGAAGAAAGCTGACCACTGAAGAATTTATGCTTTTGAACTGTGGTGCTGGAGAAGACTCTTGAGAGTCCCATGGACTGCAAGGACATCCAACCAGTCCATCCTAAAGGAGATCAGTTCTGGGTGTTCATTGGAAGGACTGATGCTGAGGCTGAAACTCCAGTACTTTGGCCACCTCATGTGAAGAGTTGACTCACTGGGAAAGACCCTGATGCTGGGAGGGATTGGGGGCAGGAGGAGAAGGGGATGACTGAGGATGAGATGGCTAGATGGCATCACCGACTCGATGTACATAAGTTTGAGTGAACTCCGGGAGTTGGTGATGGACAGGGAGGCCTGGCGTGCTGTGATTCATGGGGTCGCAAAGAGTCGGACATGACTGAACGGCTGAACTGACTAAACCCTTTGCTTTGTGTTTCACATGATCGCTCATTTCATTATCACAGTAGTTATCCCAAGGTAGATACTGCCATTATTCCATGTTTGCAAAGAAAGAAAACTATACCCAAAGTGGTGCAGTAGAACATTTGCAGTTTATAGTTATAAATGGGAATTCCATGGCTAGACCTATCTGATGCTGAAGCCTGTAGTAACAGTCTGATTCAGCAATAGATTCATAGAAAGATTCATACAAATGCAATTGAGCTTCCCAGGTGGCACAGTGGTAAAAGAATCTATCTGCCAGTGCAGGAGATGCAAGAGATGTAGGTTCAATCCCTGGGTTGGGAAGATGACCTGGAGAAGGAAATGACAATTCACTCCAGTATTCTTGCCTGGAAAATCCCATGGACAGAGGAGCCTGGAGGGCTGCACCCCATGGGGTCGCAAAGTGTCAGACACAACTGAGCAGGCACAGACACAACAGCAAACACAGTTACAGACAGATGCATAGATAGAGCAAGTTATAGAGAGACAAATGCATGTACACTATACATAAAATGTATAGGCACATATATCTGTATATCATAAATGCTTCCCTATTGAATAGTAGTATATTGTGGGTATAAGTAATTATATGAATGTATATCTATAACTGTATATACAAAAATAAATGTCTCTTTCTACTTTCAAAGCACATCCTTTATTCACACACCCAGCATTTTATTAAGAAAATCTTTGGGTGAATCAATAAGCAGATCTGTAACTGCATTGAACAATATATTTTTATATTACTCCATACAAACATTGATTTGTCTTTTTAATGACTACACATAGAGGATGTATGAGAGAGTCTTCTGGTTAAGAAATCTATAGCAATTCTCCCCCAGAACGCTTGTTAGCAAGAGCTGCCAATCCCCATGTGGGAGAGAGGTGAGGACCACCATCAGTAAGTGTTAATTTGTCAGTCTGTTTGGACAAGGATAGTATTATAAAGCTTTGTTCTCTGAAAAATCTTGTACCATCACAGCTGGAATTCAGGCACTTGCTTTCATCACAAAGGCAAGGATTTGCAACAAAACTGTCTCTCTGTTTTTGCTTCTCTTTCTGCTGCTCCTTCCTTTATCGCCTAGCCTGAGGGGCAGTTGCACTTGTATCTATTATTTCCCATAAGCTAACCTAGCAAGGCACACATCTGAACTTGGCCCTGTCTTCCTTGCAATCTCTCTTGCTCCCTTTGCACCCAAGGAAAGTTTTGACAGCTCCCAGTTCCCTCTGAAGCAAGCAAAAAGCACTGCTGTCCTTTCAAGAAGGGTTTTGATGTCTGAAGGGCATGAAACATAATCAGGATTCTGCTACTTGCTGTTGGGAGACCTGGGCAAGTTTCTTAGTTTCTGTGTACCTCAGTTTTCCTTTCTCTAAGATGTAACTCATAGCACTTACATGATGGAATTTTTAAAAATAAAGGTTCAACAAAAGTGTCCATATGGGAATGATGCGATGAGTACAAGGGGTCCAGAAGACCCAGTCAAATGAAAGCAAAGAATTAAACCAGCAACAGTGTTGGTACTGGAGGAGACTCAATAGTTAAGAGGTGCTAACAAATTGCAGGATGTTGGAGCATAAGTGAAAGTCTATGTTGGAGCATAGGTGAAAGCTGGTGAATGAAACAGACCAGGGAAGAGAATAAATTATGAGGACTGGGCATCTGTGAAGGAGAGAGTAGTTTCCCTGGATGAGCTCAGAAAAACAGCTGTAAAATAAACCTAAACAACAGGAGACCAAATCAGAGTTAGAAATCCAAAAAGATGTTTCAATAGGAAAGAAAGGAATTAAAGCAATAGACAACATGACTACAGAGCTAGATGTTGTTAGTGATGTGGGACATGTGGCTGATGGTGCTTCTCTCAATAAAAATAATAAGTTGATTAGCAACTCCTATTATGATGAAAACCCTACACATTTATGCAATGCTTCCCATGTATTAAACACTGCTAAGTCCTGTGCATGCATTTCACTGAAATCTCACATAGTGCATTCTTGGTGCTGCCCTCGTGCATATCTACCAGATGAAGAGGCTTAAGCTTAGTTAGCCAAGCTGCCCAGGACCCATAGTCAGCATCAGACTCAGAACAAGAACCTGTGCAATCCGCCCCAGAACCCCTGCTCTTATTCCAATACTGAATTTGGCCCACAGAGAACACGACTGTCTTCCATAGGTGGAGACTATGAGGCATGCCATGATTTTTAGCTGTTGGTGGAGGATAGTAAAACATAGATCTTTGACCTGAATGGAAGGAACTTTTTCAAGTGGCACAGGTAGAGTGATAATTGACTCAAAAGGAAGAAAATAACATCAAAACACCAATATTTGGCTTGGCGCACGTGTGTGTGTGTGTGTGTGTGTGTGTGTGTGCATGATAAGTCGGTTCAGTTGTGTCTGACTCTTTGCAACCTCATGCCTACCAGTCTCCTCTGTCCACAGGATTCTGCAGGCTGAGTGGGTTGCCATGCCCTCCTCCAGGGGATCTTCCAGACTCAGGGATCATTTGCAGGCAGGTTCTTTAGCACTAGCGCCACCTGGGAAGCCATGGCTTGGTAGAGAGGGATATTTATGTTGTCAAATAATACGTGTTTATTGGATTTTAGTTTTCACATCAATCTAAAGATGATATCCCATGTTCAGTCATGTCTGACTCTTTGTGACCCCATGGACCATAGCCTGCCAGGCTCCATAGTCCATGGGATTCTCCAGGCAAGAATACCAGAGTGGGTTGCCATTTCCTTCTTGGGGGGATCTTCCCGACCCAAGGATTGAATCCATATCTCTTGCGTCTCCTGCATTGGCAGGTGGATTCTTTACTACTGGCGTCACCTGGGAAACCCATCTAGAGATACAACATAGAAAATACAGATGTCATCAACCTTGATGGGATGAAAGAAAAGAAGTTATCCCAGAACATAGGAACACGAGTGTGAGAGGGAGGTAGAAAAACACATAACAGAGGTTGAGGGGTAGAGGTTTTTGAGATGAAATAAGAAAGGCCAAATGATTTGATTTAAATGAATACAACTGAGACATTAAAAAATGCAAATGTTAGATTATAGTGATACAGTTTTGGAAAATTAGATAATCTTTCCACATGAAAAATCTATAGATGTATGAAATCTATTAAATAAAAAAAATTTGTCTAATTGTATCATTTAGACTTTAGAATAATAATTACCTGAAGTATTGCTTAAATGGTTGAAAATAAGGGAACTAGAACAGAGGATGAGTAGTGGGACCAGAGAATTCTTACTTTACTAAGCTTGACACAATGTGTATGTGTGTATGCATGTGTATGCATACATGCATCTATGTATATACACACTCATACACATAAAATCATGATATATATATATATATACACATATATATAAAATCCATTAGTTAGTCAATTAAAATTAAGAGGATAGAATTAATGAAAGAGATAGCATATGAAAGCTTCATCTCATATATTTCTTGATTCAAATATCCTGACATCATGATGAGGCAGGGTTTAATTTTCTTATGTTGGAAATAACACAGCACTCAGATTTGAACCCAAGAATGCTTGACTCTACTGTTGTTGCTGTTGCTTAGTTGCTAAATTGTATCTGACTCTTTGAGACCTCTCAGAGTGTAGCCTGCCAGGCTCCTCTGGCCATGAGATTTCCCAGGCAAGAATACTGGAGTGGGTTGCATTTCCTCCTTCAAGGGATCTTTCTGACCCAGGAATTGAACACGTATCTCCTGCTTGGAAGGCCTTTTCTTTACCCCTGTGCCAGCAGGGAAGGCTTTTTGACTCTATACCCTATGCTGTCAACTATGACACTAGATATTATAAACTCTTGATTTCCTCTGAATCCCTTCCCACAATCTGTCCGCTTGGTATTTTCCATCTCAATCGATGGCACCACTACCCATTCACTTACTCAAGTTAAAAAAAAAAAAAAAGCGCACTTTAATCCTTCAGTTGACCCTGTCTATTGCCAAAAAAAGTCACAGACTGATTCACTTTCCTGCATTTTCACTATTACTCTAGTTCAAGCCACCGGCCATCCTTGATAATCACATTCCCAAGGGTCTATTCTACTGCATAGTAAAGCGTATTGAGCCTATTAAAAAGCAGAGCCTTTACCTTGACAACAAAGATCTGTATAGTCAAAACTATGGTTTTTCCAGTGATCATGAATGGATGGAGAGTTGGACTATAAAGAAGGCTGAGTGCCGAAGAACTGATGCTTTTAAACTGTAGTGTTGGAGAGACTCTGGAGAGTCCCTGGGACTGCAAAAAGATCAAACAAGTCAATCCTAAAGGAAATCAATACTGAATATTTATTGGAAGGACTGATGCTGAAGCTGAAGCTCCAATACTTTGGCCACCTAATGCAAAGAGCCAACTTATTGGAAAAGAACCTGATGCTGGGAAAGATTGAAGGCAGAAGGAGAAGTGGGCAACAGAGGATAAGATGGTTGGATGATATCACTGACTCACTGGACATGAGTTTGAGCAAGTTCCAGGACTTGGTGAAGGACAGGGAAGCTTGGTGTGCTGCAGTCCATGGGGTCGCAAAGAGTCGGAAGTAACTGAGCAACTGAACAACAACAACATTCTACTGAGTCCAGATGCTTCCAATCTCCCCAGATCCATTCCTCAAACAACACACAATTTTTCAAATCTTATAACATGTTCCTTTTCTGCTTAAAATGTTTCCCTCTGTTTAAAAGTAAATCAAATTTAAATAAAGTCCCTACATATGCCTTTATGAATAAGGCCTCTATGTCTTTAACCTTCTCTCACTTCACTCTTCCACTCTTTGTATTTCAGCAGCATTGGCTTGATATTTCTCAACCAATCCAATTTACTCTGATCTTATTTGCCAGTTGAATTCTCCTACAGAACATTATGTGGTTGGCTCTTTCTTTAATCCAGATCTTGTTGAACATTTACCTTCTCTGAGAGGCTTCCTTTGATCACTCCATCTCAAGTAGACATTCTCAAACACTATCATTTTTTTTGTTGTTCCATCATGTTGTTTCTCTGCAAAAAGTATTTTTATTACTTAAATTCTATTATCCTCCTCTGTCTTCTTGATTGTAATATCAAGAATGCATGATCTTTTCTCTTATTGAACAAAAATTTAGAAGAGTTCATCTATAAGCTCCAGAAGCTAGAGCAGTGTGTCTATAAATATTTGTCAAATGAAGACCTCTGAATATGTGTTGAACAAATTAATAAACAAACGGCTCACATCCAGTGGAAGGCTGGGTGTGAGGTTTTTTTAAATTTTATTTATTTATTTTTTATTTAATACTTTATTCTATTTTACAATACTGTATTGGTTTTGCCATACATTGACATGAATCTGCCACAGGTGTACACGATCTCCCAATGCCAAAACCCCTTCCCACCTCCCACCCCCACACCATCTCCCCGGATCATCCCGTACACCAGCCCCAAGCATCCTGTATCCTGTATTGAACATAGACTGGCGCTTCCTTTCTTATATGATAGTATACATGTTTCGGTGCCATTCTCCCAAATCATCCCACCCTTTTCTGCTCCCTCAGAGTCCAAAAGTCCATTCTATACCTCTGTGTCTCTTATGTAAGTCCATTTTATACCTCTGTGCCTCTTATGTTGGAATTTAGAAAGATAGTAATGATAGCCCTGTAAGTGAAACAACATAAGAGACACAGAGGTATAGAACAGACTTTTGGGTGTGAGTTTTAAACAAAAACGTAGATCAACATCACTAAGAAAAATCAATATCACCATCAATACTATCACCTTTCTTGCTTTATTCTGAAGAGTATCTCTGGCAACTGATCTACCTCAAAGTATCTACCTCCCTGTTACAGCAGCCATGGGTAATAGTCCCTCAAGGAACTAGACATTCTCTACAGGGTAATAAACATTTCTGCATTAGAACCATTATCATCAAAGACTACAAACTCTGCCTCCAGCAATCCTGAAGCAGATATTCATCTACGAATGAATTAAAGAAATTCGGAAGTGCAACAGCAGTTCAACTGTGTCTTGTTTCTATGCAAAGCTTTCTTTTCTTCTCTTTTCTCTTCCTCTATCCTCTCTACACTCTTTCTTTTTCTTTTCCCTGTCTTTCTTTCCTTCCTTCCTTTCAATTCTATTTCATTTTTGTATCTGTAATATCACATTACATAGATTATGACCATGATTCCATTTAGCAGTAGGCATATTTATTTCCCAAATGATAACAGCATCACCATATTCACATTGTCAAGAGAATGATTCAAGACAGAAGATGCTGAGAGCTACTCTTTTTTCAAGGTGAGGCTTGTCAGCCATCTTTCATAGTTTGGTTCAAATCCTTGCTCCTCTGTTTCCTCCTTGTGTGATCTTAAGTAAACAATATACTTTGGTTTCTCAGTTTCCACATCTGTAAAATGGGAATATTAATACAGCAAACTATTCTTAGGAGAGTTAGATGTGAAAGTATTATCCACCATAGTACTAGGCACGGCACCTGATACACATTTATACAACCCTCAGAATAGCGCTACAAACAGTGGTGTGATAGTTATTACCATCCATTGATAAAATGAGGCAGTGGAGGCTCAGGGTAGTTAAGGGACAGTTCTAAGTGGTACAATCAGAATTTGAATCTAAGCCTTCTTGGAGGATTCCTCAGTCTAGTCTCGTTGTGCTATTTTACTTTGCAAAAGGGGTATCTGGGTGGAAGCCACAGTGCTCCCCACCCCACTGGTCCCCATGGTAAGCTGTGCCCCCAGTAAGTGATGGGGTGACTATTTAGGATCCCCCAGTTATGGCCTGAGGTAGTGCAGTTAATTCAGAAAACACACACTGAAAAACACTGCTGATACTGCTCTCATAATTGAGGACAAGAAATTAATTGAAAGGTAGAAGTCTTGATACATATCATCTCAGTTATGGCAACTTATGCCCTTGAATGTACGGTATTTACTTTATGTGAAGTGTTCATTTTTAATGAAAAAGATTTCCTTATGGGCATATTATTATTACTTTTATCTGTAACAGAAAAACACAGAAGAAAGAAAAGAAAAGATATTGTATTAGGAGATTACAATACCATCCTCAACCCTTCTGCTTTCTCTACCTACCTAATCCATTTCAAAAATTGCTACTTCTCTTTTCTCAACCTCTTCAGAATCCAAGTCCTCTTTTTGACACCCACAGTAATTCCTTAACCTTCCAAATAAATTTTAACTACTGCCTAACTCCTTTGTTTGCTTCTCAACTGAACCTCTGTAGTAATTTTGTCACTGAAACACAAATGCTTTTCCTCAAAGGCAGAACATTCCATGCCAGTTCTCTACTCACAAGTTTTCAGGAAGTCCAGTTGCAGAAATGAAGCAAGTCCCTTAGGAAGACAAAAGGAGACCTTAGGTTTTAAACCCAAAGAGCTTTTCCCTGTCTACCTCACACCTCTGCCTTTAATATTCAAATCTCCAGCAGCAGCCAACTCTGTAGCCCTCAAGACAGGTGAGGTGGCCATACTCCAATTGGCTTGGAATATATAGCAACTTTGCTCAGTTTTGTATGCTATTATCTTCAAGGACATATCATGAATGTCACTCACTTAACTTTCCCAGAAGAAGCCATCTGTACTTTATGTGACTATGCCACTTTTATATATATGCAGTACTTACAGTACTCCATTGTGATTATTTACACATTTATCACTCAAAGAGAGTAGACCCCATGGGGCAGAGATAATGTCTTAGGTATGTTTGTATCCCTGATACATAGCATAGGGTCAGGCATAGAATAGCCCTCATCAGTCAATACTTTGTGAATGAATAAATATTAAGGGTAGAAGATTGCTCCTAGCACATGACCAGATCATTTAATGGCTGTGTATAATCTATGAGACTCTGTGCTAAACTTTGGGGATACAACTGGGAACCAGCCAAACATAATGTCAAATTTCACTGGGCTTAAATGGTAAAATTCTCACAAAAATGCATGCTCTCACAGTAATTCATTAGATGATAGTTTAGATGAATTTGTAGAAGTAAATGATCGGAAACAGATGTGTAATGGAATATATCCAATCCAGGGTTACAATGTCCTCTCCACCACAAAGCAATACCAGAACTATATAGACCACCTACCTATCTTCTGCCCTTTGTGAGGTGAATGGCTGTATTCTGTTTCTTGATCAGTCATGGTTGTAGGAAAGCTCGCCTTGTAATGATTCATTAAACTGTATATTGGATTAATTGTGTTCTACGTCTCTGGTATATTTTACTAAATGTGTTAAAAAGCAAAGAAAAGCAAAAAAATAAATAAATAAAAACAAAAATTTCCAAATACTGAATGGATAATCACTTAAAAAAATCTCAGAGAGGAAATATGATATAAGAAAGAAACCAAAAGCAAAGCATAAAAGCAAACAAGCTTTGGGAGATGCTTCTAACCATGTTTACACCTTGGAGCACACAATACCATTTATGAGGTATGCCAGGGTAAAGAGAAAAAAACTGTAGACTACAGTCCCACTTACTGCAGGCTTTCCAACAGCTCAGAAGGCCAATGTCTAGATCACTTGGGAGTTATTTATAGCATAGTGGTTGAACGATGTTTCCTCATAGGGCCAAGGGCCATGCAAGAAAGGAAGCCTAAGACTTCAGACTAGCGGTGAATTTCACTACTAACCGAATGACTTTTCTAATGCTACTTTGTAGGGGCAAGGAAAGGAAACTGTCTCTCTTCCAGAAGTGCAGGACTCATCTGTCTATGGAACACTCAAAACTCAGGTTCACCCCCATTTCAAACTGCCTCTTTCTCCCTTGGAATTGCCCAATCTGATCTTCTAATACCTTTGCATTCTTATCATTGAGACAATCTAGCAGCAGAAACAGGTAGGATTCTGGGATGGTAGCTGATAAGGGACTAACATCAAAAAGAGAGCCTGTGGAGAGATAAGAGTTTAAAGAAACATCAACAGATAGGTTGGATAAGTGAAAAAATTCAGAATAAATAGGGCTTAGAGAATGGATGAAGGTTTTAGAAAATAAACAGGGAGAGAGGCAGGGAGGGCTCAAGGGAAGAAGAAAGGATGGAATGATGGAGGAAGGGGCAAAGGGAGTGTAAAGACTTTCTCTGTGACTGCAGAGATGGTGATATATCAGCTCTTTGCACTCTTCCTTTTTCCCTTCCTCAATCCTTTCTTTCTTTCTTCTTCCCCTGAGCACCCCGACCCCCTACCCTCCAGGAAATCTTCCCAACCCAGAGACTGAACTCACATCCCTTATGTCTTGTGCACTGGCAGGCAGATTCTTTAACCACTAGCACCGCTTCAGAAGCCAAGATGGAACTGAAGTCTAAACTTCACATGAGACATATGAATTCAGTCCCTGGGTTGGGAAGGTCCCCTGGAGGAGGGCATGACAACCCATTCCAGTATTCTTGCCTGGAGAATCCTCATGGACAGAGGAGCCTGATGGGCTACAGTCCACGGGGTCACAAAGAGTCAGACACGACTGAAGCAGCTTAGCTCACATGCTTGGTTCATTCTTGGCTTTCCCCTTAGCTGCTCTTGCTACTTTGGAAAAAAATCATCCAAGCTCTCCAATCTTTGGTTTCCATTTGAATACTAGATATAGCTATAGCATTTTATTCTATTTTTTGTTGATTTAAAAAATTATGGTATATGTATAGTGCTTAATCCAATGTACTTAATATATTGCTGTTGTTTAGTTTGCTAAGTCATATATGATTCTTTTGTGACCCATGGGCCACAGTCTGCCATTCTCCTCTGTCCCAGGCAAGAATACTGGAGTTGGTTGCCATTTTCTTCTCCAGGGGCTCTTCCTGAGGATCAAACCCATGTCTCCTGCATTGCAGGCAGATTATTTACCACTGAACCACTGGGGATCTTTTAGTATTTTTTTTCCTCTTCTACACAAATTGACAAAAACCTAACTTATAGTAGGTGCTCAAAGGAAATTGTGTAAATATGGATGAGTCAGTGAATGAAAAGATATGTTTATAAACAAAGTCATCCAAGAGTACCATCCTAATAAGACTATGCAGGTCATTTCATGGAGTGAGAGGAGAGATGGGAAGCCTATTGTCTAGATGTCTTTCTTTTTCAAGCCTGGACAAAGGACCTCAAGGGCGGATACATCTCACCTATAACTGAGTTTGGCCAGAGGTACCAGCTACCTTCTCTAATTTTCCCCTTGGGCTAGAGCTCTATTATGTGATTTTAGTTTGATTGAGTCTATCTTTTTTTTTTTTTTTTTTTGGATAAGGAATCTAGAGGTTAACAAGGTGCTGTGTGTCCTTCACGATAAGTTTGGCAGAAACAGTGCTGGATTCAAAGCCACCTCTTTCAAGTGTGCAACGCTTACCATGCCAAAGAACAAAGCCAAACTAGGATAGACTATCTCTTTCTGAAGATATTGGAATAAATATAATAAGATGATGTTAGACATAGAAGGAACTTTAGAAATTATCCAGAGTTCTAGGCAATTTTCAGACTTGAGTACCTAGAAACACCTGGGTGTTCAGTTCAGTTGCTCAGTCATGTCCAACTCTTTGTGACTCCATGAATTGCAGCACACCAGGCCTCCCTGTCCATCACCAACTCCCGGAGTTCACTCAGACTCATGTCCATCAAATCAGTGATGCCATCCAGCAAACCCCACCCTCCAAGAACTGAATTAGAATCTCTGAGAGTAAGGCTAAGGTGTAATTCAACAGATGCTTCAGTAAGATTTTTAAACTTTTTACATGAACTTTTTAGCCATATACCAAAAGTTGAGATAATCATATAATGTATCACTTCACTCCCTGGTGGCTCAATCAGTAAAGAATCTGCCTGCAGTGCAGGAGACTTGGTTTCCATCAGTAGGTTGGGAAGATCCCCTAGAGAAGGAAATGGCAATCCACTCCAGTATTCCTGTCTGTAAAATCCCATGGACAGAGGAGACTGGAGGGCTATAGTCCGTGGGATTGCAAGAGTCGGATATGACTTAGTGAATAAACCAACCAACCAACAATCACTTCGTTTACCAGTTGTTGAAATTTTACCAGCCCTGTTTAAGCTATTATTACTATACAGCTTTTGTTACTACATTATTTTAAAGAAAATTCAAAGGACTATACAGTGTTATGCACACATATTTTAATACAAATCTTGAATTAACATGGAACTTTCAAAATGTAATAATCATGCTATGTTCAATCTCATAAACTAACAATGGTGACTAGGTGACTCAATGCATAGCCAGGATACACAGATGGAGCCTACACCTTCTATTTTATAAATGAGGGGACTGAGATTCAGAGAAACCAAGTACTATGTTATAGACAATACATCTAAAATCACAGTAGTATCCAGGACTCCTGACTGGCCTTTAATTGCTAAAGAAATGATTATAGCAACTTGGGGGTGGAGAGGGGGAAGTCTCCATCATTTAAAAAATATTCTAAAATTAGAGAATTAGCTTCTGAAAAATCAAACTCCAACAATGAAGAGAACAAAGGTATCAAGAATATTCCAATGGTAGGATGGGAAAGAAAATGACAATGATGGGAATGTGATAAAGTGCATGATAGAACTGAGTAGTAAGATGTAAGGACTTCCTTGGTGGCTAAGAGGTAAAGGATCTGCCTGCAATGTGGGAGAGCAGGGTTCAGTTCCTGGGTTCAGAAGATCCCCTGGAGAAGGGAATGGCAGCTCACACTAGTATTCTTGCCTGGAAGATTACATGGACAGAAGAGTCTGAGGCCTGGTGGGCTACAGTCCGTGGGTCTCAAAGAGGTGGACACAACTGAGCAACTAAGACACACACAGAATAAGGTGTAAACGAGAAAACTTCTCTGTGTTTCCTGTCTCTACCTCAAATCATGCCACATTACAATATTCTTTTAGCTGCTCTCAACCTCACTTTCCTCTTCTGTAAATCAGGGATGGTAATACTTGGCTTCATCTGGTGTACTGAAGACAGAATGAATTCATGGAACATGATTTGCACTCAGTAACAGTTAAGTTTTGTATTCTGGTTCCAAGAAGGGTAGGTTACTTATTCAAAAAGTTTGGTTGGTGGAATAACACCCAGTCTTTTCTTACTACCACCCAATATGTTGCCCATATATTGTTCCCAGAGTGAAATAGAAATCAGAAAATAGAATACTTGTCAAAAGCATTATCCTACGATGAATCTTTGATCTCAAAGTCAGTTATGAAAATGAGTGATGGTACACTGGAAAAGATGTAAAACTGAGGGTTTCTTTGTGATGGAACCAAGAACTGAGGCAAAATGCAGATTTCTAAAGCAGGAAAAATATGACAGAACTGCCAAGTAAGATAGTCAAGGCCAAATATTACTAATGACTATGTATTAGCACTGATTGGATTTGGCCACTAAATGCAACTGTTTGCTAACTGAAGTGTTGACTTTGTTCATTACTTTGTTAATTCCTATAAAACAATGTTTTTAGGAAAATTATATAACCCCCTCAAGCTTCACTTTTCTTCCATATAAAATTGGACTTTATAAATCTATATAAACACAGAGGTTTCTATTTTTTAAAAAATCATGCATATTAAAGGCTTAACACTATCTCTTCTCTTTTATAAGCGTTCAGCAATTAGTAATCATCACTGTTATTTATATACAAAAATTAAGTACTTGGTAATATAGAACCTGACTTCTTGGAAGAAGATAAATTCTAATGGAATGATCATAGAACTGGGATCTCAGAATCTTGGCTCTGCCACTATACCTATGAGAGCAATAGCAGGACCACTTCCAATATAATTTCAGCATCTTGTTTGTTTACAAAGAAGTAAAATCTTTGTTTTCTGCCTTGCCTACCTGAACAAGAGAGAGGGCAGGTGTGAAGCACAACTCAAATACAAGGTATGATCAACAATAAAACAAATGAATATTAGATAATTTGAACCTCTAAAGTTAAAAGCAATAAAAATTTTTTTTCATGCCATGGATCCCTTGGCCTAAAGAGCATAACCCTCTTTTATCCTCTCCTATTTTAAGTTCTTGTCTTAGAAAACTGCTTTGGCTGACTCCTCTCTCTTGTTCACCACACTAAATATTGGCCAGGTTCTATTAGGAGTTTCTTTCTTATTCTTTAGTGCTTTATGTAAATCAATATTAATACACATGTGGCAGGACATAATATTTATTTTTTTGTACATCTGTCTTCCTTCATAGTGCATGAACTCTCTGAGGGTAGAAACTATAATATTCAGGAGATATAATATAGTGTTTAACAACCCAGGCTATGTAGTCAGAGGCTCTAGGTTCAATTCCTAGCTGTATCGCCTTCAACAAGAAACTTTAAATTTTGTGTGCCTCAGTTTCCCCATCTGAAAAGGAGGGTAACCAGAGTAACTACTTTGTAGGGTTATTGTGAGGATTTGATAGCTTGTTAATGAATATAAAGCACTTGAAACAGTGGCTGACTGGTTGCTGATTGCTCTGTGAATGTTAACTGTTAGTTTACTTTACACACTAAATGTCCAGGTGCCTCCAGAGCACATCAAAGGACCAGATACATTAAAACAAAGAAGACATATGGATGGTTAACAAACACATGAAAAGATGTTCAACATCACTCATTATCAGAGAAATGCAAATCAAGACCACAATGAGGTACCATTTTACGCCAGTCAGAATGGCTGTGATCCAAAAATCTACAAGCAATAAATGCTGGAGAGGATGTGGAGAAAAGAGAACCCTCTTACACTGTTGGTGGGAATGCAAACTAGTACAGCCATTATGGAAAACAGTGTGGAGATTCCTTAAAAAATTGCAAAAAACCTGCCTTATGACCCAGCAATCCCACTGTTGGGCATACACACCGAAGAAACCAGAATTGAAAGAGACACATGTACCCCAATGTTCATTGCAGCATTGTTTATAATCGCCAGGACATGGAAGCAACCTAGATATCCATCAGCAGATGAATGGATAAGAAAGCTGTGGTACATATACACAATGGAGTATTACTCAGCCCTTAAAAAGAATAAATTTGACTCAGTTCTAACGAGATGAATGAAACTGGAGCCTATTATACAGAGTGAAGTAAACCAGAAAGAAAAACACCAATACAGTATACTGACACATATATATGGAATTTAGAAAGATGGTAATGATGACCCTGTATGCAAGACAGCAAAAGAGATGCAAATGTATAGAACAAACTTTTGGACTCTGAGAGAGAGGGAGAGGGTGGGATGATTTGGGAAAATGGCATTGAAACATGTATACTTTCATGTAAGAAATGAAGCGCCAGTCTATGTTTGATACAGGATACAGGATGCTTGGGGCTGGTGCACGGGGATGATCCAGAGAGATGATATGGGGTGGGAGGTGGGAGGGGGTTCATGGTTGTGAGCCTGTATACACCCGTGGCAGATTCATGTTAATGTATGGCAAAACCAATACAGTATTGTAAAGTAAAATAAAGTAAAAATAAAATTAAATAAATAAATTTTAAAAATATCAGTTTAATCAAATTAAAAAAATTCGAATAGTGCTTTTTCTCTCCAAAAAGTAAAATTTCTTCAGGACAAGTGCTAAGCTAAATCTGTATCTGTATCTATATCTATTAGTATCTATCTGTCTATCTTTCTGTCTCCAAAATCACTGCAGACAGTGACTGCAGCCACGTAATCAGAAGACGATTGCTTCTTGGCAGGAAAGCAATGACAAACCTAGACAGTGTGTTGCAAAGCAGAGACATTATTCTGCTGACAAAGGTCCGTATAGTCAAGGCTATGGTCTTCCCAGTGGTCATGTGCAGTTGAGAGAGCTGGACCTTAAAGAAGACAGACCACCAAAAAATTGATACTTTTGAACTGTGGTGCTGTAGAGGACTCCTGAAAATCCCTTGGACAGCAAGGAGATCAAACCAGTCAATCTTAAGGGGGATCAGTCCTGAATATTCACAGGAAGGGCTGATGCTAAGCTGAAGCTTCAGTATTTTGGTCATCCTATGGGAACAGACGACTCATTGGAAAAGTCTCTGACACTGGGAAAAGATTGAGGGCAGAAGAAGAGGGCGTCAGAGGATGAGATGGGTCGATGGCATCTCCAACGCAATGAACATGAACTTGGGCAAACTTCAGGAGATGGTGAGGGTCAGGGAGGCCTGGCATGCTGCAGTCTGTGGGACTGCAAAGAGTTGGACATGACTGGATAACTGAACAACATCAAATCTATCATGTTTCTATTTATATTTCTTCAAGCTACACCTAAGCTTAAGATTTGATATCCCAAAGCCAAAATATGAGAAAAGTAGAAAAATCTCCCCTACACCACCTAGAGGAAAATGCATTACCCCAGGATCAAGTTAAAAAAAAAACAAAAACAGCTTCATTTTATTCAGGGATCATGCTAGGAAAAGAGCAGGGTCATGGAGTTAGAAGACCTTAGGCAAGTACTTAGATTCTGAGATTTTAAGTTGGCACTGTGGAAAAGACGGGAGATTCTGCCTTCCATGAAGAGTAGTTTGTAGGGCCTGAGAAAATATAAATACATTTTTCCCACTTTTCCCAGGATACTGGAAACTCTGGGTGGGAGCTATTATTGGTACTATGATGATGGTGATGATGGTAATGACGATGACAAGATGCTCTGGATGGGATGCAGAAGACAACAGTAGACAGTCTCTGCCCCTTAGGCCATTTTTTTTTTTTTCCTTTCTATGAAATAAAGGATTCTGGACATGCTCTTTTGGAAGACCTGGCAAACCCTAGCAAAACATCAAACTGAGAACTGTGAAATAATGTATCAGCCCCATGAAGGCTGCGAGCACAGTACCGGTGTGATTGGAGGGAAAATAAAGGAGAGTGACCCTGGATACACTCAATTTAAATTGGCTTGATTTTCAGATACAGCATCAAATTTTGTTTTCCCCACAGAACAAGGATGAAGCCTGTGGTATTAAATTTTGATTATTTCCCTAGGCTGTCATAGGATTCATACTTCTTTTAAAAGTCCCATTTTATCTTCAAAAAAATAAGCATTAAATACATTCCAAGATATAGAACTGTTTCTTTCAATTAGTACAGTCATATATAGATACAAAACTTTCTAAAATTCAAAGGAAAAAGGTTAAACATACAGGCTTAAGAGGACTTGACAGGGAATTAGTGCTAAGTCAGCTAGGTATTATCTCAGAAAGCTGATATAGTTATTACAGGCAATGTTTCAATAACACTGATGCACAAGATGGACCAGATTTAAAACAAAATATAGCCTAGTCAAAGAAGAGGAAATGGACTACCGGGCAGAGTCAGTTACCAATTTCTGGCATATTCTTTGTGAATTTCAGACCCCTTATTTTTGTCAGGCTTGTTAAGTGAGTGTTATCTTATAATGTGTCTTCATTCAGCAAGTCTTTGGGAACATTTTTATTAAGCTACTCAGGCAGAAGAATGAAACAGGATACATGTGTGTTCAAACTTACATAAATAAGATTGTTTCCACCAAACCTGAGCTCTCCCTCCCCTAATAAATCACATACACACACACACACACACCACCCACACTTAGTTGGATGTCCAGGACAAGATATGCAAAATTATTAGAAATCCTGTATAAAATTCTTAGAAGATGAAGCAAGTTTGAATTATTCAAGAGGAATTAATCATCAAGTTTTCAGGGGTTTGCTAAGACATAAATACAAATGGATAGACTTAATCAAATAATAAAATAATTAATTAAGAATATTACTAGAAAAAATAATTCACATAAAGGGAATCTGGCATTTACTTAAAATATACACGTAAGCTTTAAGCTTATGATATTTGACCCAGAAGAATTGTATATGGTAGAAATAATGCCCATGGAGAAAACTCAGTGATGGATGAAAACATCAATAAGATTTGGTAGGAATGAGAAAATAGAAAAAATGAAAAAATAATAATTGATCCCATTGGAAATAGCATGAAGACCATTGGGATATGTCATAAATTAATTTCTACATTACATTGACTGAATTAATTTCACATAACAGAAGCACAGAAAAATCCCTCCCCAGACGAAAAGAATCACGCCACCCAAACCCTCCAAAAATTAATTAAATAAAATATCTGGACCTGAAGAGGACATTCTAAATTATGTAACATCTGTAGCAGAAGTCTTAAGCTGCCAGCTTTTGTGTCATATCTTATCTTTAGATGTATCATATGGTCAGCACAGTGTTTAAGAAAAAGTGAAGCTCCCAAAGTTACAGTAGTTACTTGAAAATAGGAATTTTCTTATAAAGTACTAGGTCTGAACCTTGTCCCCTCTTGAAATATCTGTTCTAGAGCTTCTGAACTTCTGTTACCACAGATAACAATTGGCTGTTGTAGAGCACTGCCAGAGCTTTCTAGAATATGCATCTGGCAGGTATCACTCAATCATGCACCTGGCACGCATCACTCAATCATGCACCTGGCTCACCTGGCCCCAGTAAGCATTCAGGTTTGTGAATTCTAACCCAAGTCCTTGAGAGAATATGAAGCCAGGAGACATTCTGACCCAGCGCCCAAAGCTTCTTTCGTTTACAGATCAGTTAGTTATGTGAACTTGGGGAAGAAATGCACATTTTCAGAAATCCAGTTTCTTGATTTTCAGCCTAATCCATGGCATTGTTAGGAGGGTCAAAAGACATGTACAAGAATCTCAGATATCTCCCGGCTCATAATACGTGCTTGTGAGACAATAGCCATGATAATGCCAGTTAAGTGAGAAACTGTGTCTACTGATAGTTTTGTTATGTTAAGTGGAGGAAAATAAACAAATACACTTTACTTATGGATAGTTTCACTTATAAGTTGAAACCTCATGACCCAATTTTATTTTGAGAAAGTACCAAAGTTATAAAAGATAGATAGAATTTCTAACTAGAGCTGTAAGTCAAATTTAAAGGATGGGATTTGCAAACTTTATTATGATGGTGGGGTGTTAGAGTTCTGATTTATAACATAAATCATTTACATCTCAAGTGCAAAATAAGATTGGCAAAATCAAATCCCTTTATTTTGGTTTTATTACATGATTTGTAA
>SJYC01092008.1:0-24553 GCA_006408675.1 Madoqua kirkii | reverse complement strand
TGCTTTCATGCATTGGAGAAGAAAATAACAACCCACTCCAGTGTTCTTGCCTGGAGAATCCCAGGGACAGCGGAGGCTGGTGGGCTGCCATCTATGGGGTTGCAAAGAGTCGGACTCGACTGAAGCAACTTAGCAGCAACTTTATCAATGCCTAATGTGAATGCAAAGAGTAAATTATCTGATATATGAAAAAGAAATCCTCTCTTAACAAACATGAAAGTTTATCTTAAAACATTCAAAATTATTGAAACATTCAGTTATATTTCTTAGATATCTATCAATTTTTCAATTATTTATTCAGTTACTCAAAATTCAGCTTTATATTTTATTGTATAGAATTGAGAAAACCATCCTAATGGAATAGTGCAAAACAAATAAACAAACAAAAACAAAACCCCTCTATTTCATTAGCATCAGAGGCCATGAATCTGGGTCCAGACTTTACTACTGTGGGGCTTTTTAAGTCATTACCTCTTGAGCCTCAGTTTTCTCATCCTTAACTTGCATATTTTAAAAGTTCCTCACCAGGCTTTTAGTATCATTACATGGCTCTTTCTGGGTAGATTGTTTTGTAATGTTTTATATTCTTGCAGATTTTGTCTTTTTAAAACACTGGGAGTTCAGTGTGAGCAGAGGGAAGGGCCATCTCCATATCTCTAGTTCTAAGGAGAAGAGAAAAAAAGAACTCAGTAAGAAAGATGACCTTTGTGCCCCATAAGAAAAAAAGCTAGCCCTTCAGGCTGTCAGTTCAGAGTGAGGACCCAGGGTGGGTTTGTGCTCCCCTTGGAGCATAAAGACAGTGGCCACAGATGGAGTTCATGGACCAGAAGGCAGCTCACGGAGGCATGGAGGTGACCGTGCTTCCTCGGAGCTTGGTGGCTATGAGGCATTGGGCCTCCTCCTGAGATGGTGACCCAGGGTAGCCACCACAGCTGTGGACTTTACAGAATGTTAGCTTTGAAAGACATGTTTGAGGTCATGTAAGCCATCTCTCTCATTGCCACACTTCAGAGGCTGACTCCAGAGTGCCCATCTTTAAGCTCAGAAGAGCCCCCGCCACCATTCCCACATGGGCAGTCACTCTCCAGCCTTTCAAGTGAGACCTGCCAGGGCACTTATGTAACTTTGACCATGTGCCCTGAATGAAGGTGCCCGTACTGGATCTTGCTTCTCCTTCAACACTTTTCTTCTCATTCTGATTTTTACCTAAAGGCTTGAGGATTCCTGCAGTTCAAGCTCCTGTCTAAATTCTCCTCTTATCTTTGGATTATATTGAGTTTCTATAATTTTCAATTTTTTAAAAAATTTCTATACCAGGGCTGAAAACTAGAATCTATTCTCTCCTATATGTTATGTTACATAAAATTAACACATAGGAGACAGCTGAGGTCATCAATGTAATAGAAGTATTAATATCTTACTAATACTTTGGACATAAATATATAGGCTATATATTGTCTATTAAAATAATTGAAGAGGACAAATATATGTATGCTTGATTCCATTTTAGAGAAATCTCTTTGGCATATATCCAATATCATTAATATCTCCTCCACTCTCCCATAGAGAGAGGATGAAATATAGATCTAACTTAAAAAATATGCCAAACATTTTCAACTGGTTGAAATCCCTTTAAATTGTTGGACTTCCCTGGTGGCTCAGGCGGCTAAGTGTCTGTCTACAATGTGGGAGACCCGGGTTCGATCCTTGGGTCAGGAAGATCCCCTGGAGAAGGAAATGACAGTCTACTCCAGTACTATTGCCTGGAAAATCCCATGGACAGAGGAGTCTGGTAAGCTACAGCCTATGGGGTCGCAGAGTCGGACACGACTGAGCTACTTTACCTTACCTTACCTTACAGTTGACAACTACATCTACTATTATATCATCAAAAGAATGTCAAGAATTTTGGTACAATTATGGCAGAAATCAGCAAAACTATGGTCTATGGGATCCATTTAGAATTCAATATAAAAGTTGATTTAGGAGGCTTCTGGTTCAAGACGGCCGAGTAGAAGGACGTGCACTCATCTCCCGTTGTGAGAGCACCAAAACTGCAACCAGCTGTTGAACAACCATCAGCAGGAGGGCGCTGGGACCCACCAAAGATACCCCACATCCAAAGACAAAGAAGAAGCTGCAGCAAGATGGGAGAAGGGGGGCAATCATGATAACATCAAATCCCATACCCACTGGGTGGGTGACCCACATACTGGAGAATAATAATGCCGAAGAAGTTTTCTCACTACTGTGAAGGTTCTGAACCTTATGTCAGGCTTTCCAACCCGGTGATCTGACAAAGGGACCAGAATCCCCAGGGAGTCTGGCCTTGAGGGTCAGATTTGATTATAGGACTCCCAGAGGACTGAGGGAAACTGAGACTCTAGTCTTGGTGGGCACAAAATCTTATTTGTGCCCACCAAGACCCAGAGGAGAGGAGCAGTGACCCTATAGGAGACCGAACTAAAACTACCTGCTATTGCTGGAGGGCATCCTGTGGACATGTGGGTCAGGAGGGGCTCATTATAGGGATGGGGGCGCTGGAAGGTCTCCCTTGGTGTCAGCTTTCTTGGGGTTCATCATTAACCCTTAGCATAGAGTTGGGTTGCCTCAGGCCAAATTACCAGGAAAGGAGTGCAATCCCAATCATCAGCAGATAATTGGATTAAAGTTTTAGTGAGCAATGCCCTGTTCACCAGACAAAAATCCCACCCATCAAGAAGTTTACACAAAGCCTCTTAGCCTCATCCATCAGAGGGCAGACAGAAGAAGCAAGAACAGTCTCACAGCAGCTAAAACAAACAAACAAAAAAGCATATTACAGAAAGTTAATCGCTATGAAGAAGCAGAAACTTAGGTCCCATATGAAGGGACAAGATAAAATCCCAGAAAAACAACTAAATGAAGTGGAGTGAAGTGGAGATAGGCAACCTTCCAGAATAAGAATTCAAAATAATGAGAGTGAAGATGATTCAGGACCTTGGGAAAGGAATGGAGGCAAGGATTGAGAAGATGCGAGAAATGTTTACCAAAGACCTAGAAGAACAAAAGAATTCGAGATGAACAGAATATAGAAACAATAAAAATAAAAAAGAAATTCAGACAGCCTAAGAGACCTCTGGGACAACATTTAATGCACCAACATTTGCATTTTAGGGGGCCCAGAAGAAGAAGAGAGAAAGAACCGGAGAAAACATTTTAAGAGATAATAGCTGAAAACTTCCCAAATATGGGAAAGGAAACAATCAACCAAGCTCAGGAAGCACAGAGAGTCCTGCTGCTGCTAAGTCACTTCAGTCGTGTCCGACTCTGTGTGACCCCATAGACGGCAGCCCACCACAGGCTCCCCGGTCCCTGGGATTCTCCAGGCAAGAACACTGGGGTGGGTACAGAGGGTCCTAGGAAGGATAAAACCAAGGAGAAACACTGAGAAACAGTAATCAAACTGACAGAAATTAAAGACAGATAAAATGTTAAAAGGAACAAGGGAAAAATGACAAATAGCATACAAGGGAACTTCCATCAGGCTATCAGCTGATTTCTCAACAGAAACTTTATACGCCAGAAGGGAATGGCATGATATAGGTAAATGATGAAAGGGGAAAACCTACAACCAAGAATGCTTTACCAGCAAGGCTCTCCTTCAGATTTGATGGAGAAATCAAAAGCTTTCCGGACAAGCAAAAGTTAAGAAAATCCAGCACCACTAAAGCAGCTTTACAACAAATGCTAAAGGAACTTCTTTAGTCAGGAAACACAAGAGAAGGAAAAGACCTACAGAAAATAAACCCCAAACAATTAAGAAAACGGTAATAGGATCATGTGTGCTGTGTTGTGCTTCATTGTTCAGTCGTGTTTGACTCTTTGCAACCCCATGGACTGTAGCCTCCCAGGCACCTCTGTCCATGGGGATTCTCCAGGCAGGAATACTGGCATGGTTTGTCATGCCCTCCTCCAGGGGATCATCCCAACCTAAGGATTGAACCCAGGTCTCCTGCATTGCAGGAGGATTCATAAAAAAAAAAAAAAAGAGCTAATAGGATCATACATATCAATAATTACCTTAAATATGAAAAGATTAAGTGCACCAAGACTGGCTGGGTGGATGAAAACATGTACATATATTCCTACACATTTCCTACATCACTCTGCTTGACCACCCTTCCAATTATTTTATAGTCTTAGGTCAATCATTTTCCCATTATGGCCTGCAATTTTAATTATCTTTTACTTTTTGTCTGGCTATTGATTGTGAAAACTGATAAATATCTTTTACTCTTCTTCTTAAGATTTTCCACTGCCTGTTTTCTTCTCTTAAAATTTCTAATTAAAATAAATAAACTTATATTTTAAAAAAATAAATAAATAAAATTTCTAAAGAAACAGACAAAAAGTCTTTGGACTGTAATTAGCAAAAAGTAATGAAACAATCTTAAGACTTCAAAAGGATAATATTGTGATAACTTACAGTTGCTACTTATGTTTGGTATTAAGGAATAATCTTTAAAACTCAACTGAATTTTCCTTGAAGTATTAAGAATTTCTAAGAATGAAATTCTCGTTACTTTGCCAACAAAGGTCCGTCTAGTTAAGGTTATGGCTTTTCCAGTATAGATGTGAGAGCTGGACTATAAAGAAAGCTGGGCACTGAAGAATTGATGCTTTTGAACCATGAGAAGTCCTTGAGAGTCACTTGGACTGCAAAGAGATCCAACCAGTCCAGCCTAAAGGAAATCAGTCCTGAATATTCACTGTAAGGACTGATCCTGAAGCTGAAACTCCAGTACTTTGGCCACCTGATGGGAAGAACTGACTCGCTGGAAAAGACCCTGATACTGGGAAATACTGAAGGCAGGAGGAGAAGGGGACAACAGAGGATGAGATGGTTGGATGGTATGAGTTTGAGTAACCGCCAGGAGTTGGTGATGGACAGGGAAGCCTGGTGTGCTGCAGTCCACGGGGTTGCAAGGAGTCAGACACGACTGAGCGACGGAACTGAACTGAACTGAAGAATGAGATTTTATATGTTCTAGAATCCTATCTTTAATATGCTCAGGCAGATATAAACATAATAATCTTTACCATAATAATATGCTGGAAAAGACCCTGATACTGGGAAATACTGAAGGCAGGAGGAGAAGGGGACAACAGAGGATGAGATGGTTGGATGGTATGAGTTTGAGTAACCGCCAGGAGTTGGTGATGGACAGGGAAGCCTGGTGTGCTGCAGTCCACGGGGTTGCAAGGAGTCAGACACGACTGAGCGACGGAACTGAACTGAACTGAAGAATGAGATTTTATATGTTCTAGAATCCTATCTTTAATATGCTCAGGCAGATATAAACATAATAATCTTTACCATAATAATAAAGTAATAAATTTTAACTATTAATAGTATGGTAGTAACAGTAGAGGTAATAATACTTGAAGTAGTGATCATTTATTTCTCTCACTACGGTCATAATCCTAATGGTTGTCAGGTCTACTCTACAGGACCTGTACAGAGCAATTGCACTTGAAAGTTTTTCTAATATATGATCCAGCATATATCCAGCATCTTCTATTGGAGGCCAGTACTGCCCTGTCTGAATCACTTTCTTAATGAAACAGCCCAAGTTAGTCTCAATACTGGAATGAGAACAAAACCTTAGTTCTCAGCTCAGGATTCCTCCCTGCATATCAGGTCTCTTGATCTTTAAAACTTGGACCTGGCTCAATTATCTTAAGACTTGAATTTCTTCCTTGGTGCTATCCATTATACTTGCTGAGACTGCAATTAAAATAAACTTATTCTGTACAACCCAAATCTTGTACTTTCATCTTATGAGATCTTTTCATTTAAACCTACAAATGTTCATTGCATAGTGGCCAGAGGGGGAAAAAATGATCCTATTATTAAAAATTATTTGCCACATATTTCTATAACTTGAGTGAACAGGTAAACTTTCTAAATGTAATACTAACGCCATGTCAACATGAACATATGTTGAAGGAGCTTTATTTTTCCTGTAAACATAGCAAACTAATGACAATGCTGTTATACAGTCTGAGTGCAACAGGATATCTAATTATCCTTCCCATAGTCATAAATAACAGACTGCTTGGCACTGATTGAAAAACAGGGGGGATTTCCATTTTGCAGAGATGCATTCTGTCTTGCAGGGATCAGCCCATCCTGAAATAACTCTGTATCAAACTGCCTTCCATGAGCAGCATGTGATAAGCTCAATATGCAAGATGTATTCACTTATTATGCAGAGTGAAGTAAGTCAGAAAGAGGAAAACAAATATCATATATTAACACATATATATGGAATGTAAAAGGTGGTACAGATGAACCTATTTACAGAACAGCAGTGGAGACGCAGACACGGAAAACAGACTTGTGGACACAGTAGGGGACAAATAGAAAGGGTAGCATTGAAATGTGCACATTATCATATGCAAAGTAGGATTGCCAGTAGGGATTTGCTTTATGATGTAGGGAGCTCAAACCCAGTGCTCTGTGACAACCCAAAGAGGTGGGATAGGGTAGGAGGTAGGAAGGAGATTCAAGAGGGAGGGGACTGATTCATGTTGATGTATGGCAGGAGCAAATGCAATATTGTAAAGCAATTATTCTCTAATTAACAATACATGAATTTTAAAAGGTTGCATAGTTTATGACCACCCCACTGACAAAAGGAACTTTAAAGTTGTATTCACTGTCAGAGTCCCAGGAGCTAGAGCAGTAATTGGTATGTGATATGTTGATCAATAAGTATATGTTTAATGAATCAAGAAATGAGTGCCACTTCACAGATCTCTCTTATTACAGCTCTTTTTTCTCAAGGTATTGTACTTTTCAACGTCTACTCAATCTGTCAAATGATTTCTAGATTCAGCACTAATCCTTTATTAAAACTTGCTCTGAGTTTTATCACAATAAGAAGGAAGATGCAATAACACCTTTATTTATCACATGTATTTGAAGATCTAATGCTTCTTTAAAAACGTTTTAATTATTTTCTTTTTACTTTTTATTGAAGTGTATTGATTTACAATGTTTCTGTTATTCAGTTATATTTCTTTTTCCAGATCTTTTCCATTATAGATTATCACAGCATATTGGATATAGTGCCCTGTGCTATACAGTAGGTTCTTGCGGGTTTCTATTTTACATATAGCAGTGTGTATCTGCTAATCCCAAACCCCTGATTTATTCTTCCTCTCCTTTCCTCTTTGGTAATCAGCATGTTGCTTCCTATGTTTGTGATTCTATTTCTGTTTCATAAATAAGTTTATTTGTGTCATTTTTTCAGATTCCACATGTCAGTGATATCATATTTGTCTTTGTCTGACTTACTTCACTTAGTATGATATCTCTAGGTCTAATAATCATTTCTGACTTTAAATACTATGAGAGCAAAGATGAATGAGAACGTGTATTATTTCATCACTACTTACTTCTCAATATACATTTCCTTTCCTTTTCTACTTGTGGTACTGCTACTAAGTCACTTCAGTCTTGTCAGATTCTCTGCGATCCCAGAGACTACGGCCCACCAGGCTCCTCTGTCCCTGGGATTCTCCAGGCAAGAACACTGGAGTGGGTTGCCATTTCCTTCTCCAATGCATGAAAGTGAAAAGTGAAAGTGAAGTCACTCAATCGAGTTGACTCTTAGCGACCCCATGGACTGCAGCCTACCAGGCTGCTCCATCCATAGGATTTTCCAGGCAAGAGTACTGGAATGGGGTGCCTTCTCCGACTTTTGATACAATCTCTTCTAATAAAGCTAAACTAATTTGAGCTTCTAGCATATGTTATATTCACTCTCATTTCTAGGTCTTTGAGTACCTGTAGACACCTTTTCTCTTCTGTCCTCTACCTTTAAAAGGAACTCTTCCCTAATAGCCTTCAAACATGTTAGGTGTTTCTCCCTGTACATTTAAGTACTTATTGCACTGTAAGTGCTTGAAAGTTTTGTTTGTTTGTTTGTTTTTTCCAGTGTCTCTTCCCAGTCTCCCTAGACTTTTAGATACAGAAAGGAATTGATGTGTGTCTGTTTCTAAGTTCCCAGAGAAAATCAATAAAAATATCCTCTTCAAGGATCAATGTGTGTTGAATTCAGAGTACTGAAAACAAAAATCAAATTAGTATCTCAGTTTTACAGGTGAGAAAATATAATAATGTCCTCAAAATCTCAAAGCCAGCTGATGACAGAACTAAAATAACCACTCAGGATTCATTACTGCCCCACTAGGGCTCCTCATTTCACACCATATTACTCTTCTCCCAGCATAGCCCTACTTTCATAAGGACCAAGGACGTAAATCGAAATGTTCAAACTCTAATGGTGGCAAAAGTTTAAACACTAGTTAAAAAACAGAAGCCACAAGTCTTTCCCTAAAGTTTATAATTTAAGAAATTTGCCAGTAAATTCTTATTGTGTAATTGATCTTGAATTTATTCTATACATATACTTAAAAGTTCATTAAGAACTTGCTCAAGATAACTACACTTGAAAACCTGCTATGTGCCCTTCTCTTATCTACAATTTTATAAATAATTTACAAACATTTTACAAATATTGAAACTTTACAAATAGTCACTTATGTGATTATCATACAATCCAGCAAAAAATGGTTTGCTATTCCCATTTGAGAAATATGTATGTGGTCAAGAAGCAACAATTAGAACTGGACATTGAATAGCAGACTAGTTCCAAATTGGGAAAGGAGTATGTCAAGGCTGTATATTGTCATTCTGCTTATTTAACTTACATGCAGAGTCCATCATGAGAAATGCTGGGGTGGATGAAGCACAAGCTGGAATCAAGAATGCTGGAAGAAATATTAATAAACTCAGATATGCAGATGACACCACCTGTATGGCAGAAATCGAAGAGGAACTAAAGAGCCTCTTGATAAAAGTTAAAGAGGAGAGTGAAAAAGCTGGCTTAAAACTCAACATTCAGAAAATGAAAATCATGGCATCTGGTCCCATCATTTCATGGAAAATAGATGGGGAAACAATGGAAACAATGACAGACTTTACTTTCTTGGGCTCCAAAATCACTGTAGATGGTGACTGCAGCAATGAAATTAAAAGACACATGCTCCTTGGAAGAAAAACTCATGACAAACCTAGACAGTGTATTAAAAAACAGAGATATTACTTTGCTGACGAATATCTGTCTAAATAAAGCTATGTTTTTTCCAGTAATTATGTATGGATGTAAGAGTTTGATCATAAAGAAGCTGAGTGCCAAAAAATTGATGCTTTTGAACTGTGGTGATGAAGAAGACTCTTGAGAGTCCCTTGGACTTCAAGGAGATCAAACCAGTCAATCCTAAAGGAAATCAGTCCTAATATTCATTGGAAGGACTGATGCTGAAGCTGAAACTCCAATACTTTGGCCACCTGATGGGAAGAACTGACTCATTGGAAAAGATCCTGATACTGGGAAAGATTGAAGGCAGGAGGAGAAGGGGATGATAGATGGATGGCATCACAAACTAGATGGACATGAGTCTGAACAGACTCCAGGATTTGGTGATGGACAGGGAAGTCTGGCATGCTACAGTCCATGAGGGAGGAGAGAGTCAAACATGACTTAGCAACTGAACTGAGATTCCCATTTTACAGATGAGAAAACTGAGATTAAATTGAGCAATTTAACCAAGTACATTCATCTAGTTAGTGGACATGGGGAGTGGTAATCCAAGTCTGTCTTTAATAAAGCATACACTTTCATATATTTTGCATTGTTTCTGTTTTTTACTTATGCCAAAAAATAGCCTCCTTTATATTCAGCTATATAATAGTCCTCATTGTTAAGAGCTAAGCTTCATTTACTCCTTTGACATTTTAAATCATGAACAAAAGAGAAACTAGGAAAATTTTTCATTTTTGTTATTTCCAAATGTCAGTGGATGTGTATATGTTGTTGGTGCAGGGCAATTTCAAATATTGCATTTATTTTTAAAATTTTAATCAGCATCTGATTTGTGTTGTCATTTAAGTTTCAATTGACCTATCTGTGAAAGAAAGTTGCCCCTTGGTTTAGGCTGCCAAAGCCCACACAGTTTGGCCAGAAAATGGGATTCTCCATTTAATTTTGCTTTGTGGCCTGCTATATGAAAACAAGTGACCTTTACACTTTGCAAACCTGAAACTTGGCCATCCTTTAATATATTCCCTTCCTTTATTGCCTTGTATATGAGCAGGAAAGACAGAATGTCTTCATACAAATTTAAACTCCCCTCAGCCTGGATGTCAGCAAAACCCCTACATTTTTTGAAGAGTAAATCATGTTATCTAAGATTAAAGCTTCGAGGCACAGTAAATCCTCCATAGCGTGATAACTAAGACCTCACTCATATCCGTGGACTGAAAATGTTGCCAGGCTCCACATCACATCTTTGTTGTTTAAGAGTTAACACTGTACCACTCTAGTGGTTTCAAAAGATTGTTATGTCATCATGCAACTTCTTGGGTGTTATCGCTTTTCAAGGGCACCAATGTAACATTCAAACAGTGGTCAAATACCCTTAGACACTCTTAAATATCACCTTTGCTTTAACTTTTACATTGTATATATTCAGTATCTATAAAATTATGACATCCCCTATGCCAGGCACTTGACAGGAAACTTGGTTTGAGCTACATGAGAAACACACTCTGAGATGAGTTCATGTACAGGAAAGTTATAAGTGATCAATACCTACAGGCAAGCAAAGTCATATAGAGCTGAGAATGGAGTGGAATTATGATGCAGTTGTACTAAAGGCCTCCTTCCACTGTACGGTGGATTCTGGAATTAGAATGCTCCTTCAGAGTTGTCCCACTTTGAGAGAAATAAATGGATTTAACCAACTCACTGGCCATTCAGTAAGGTAAGCTCTTCCTGGGAATGGATGTGAGCTGAGCAAAGCCACTTTCTTCAGCTACAGGCAGTTTCCAGAGAAGGAGCCAGTTGAGAGCAATCAGCTACCACCATTCCCAACATTTGGGAGCTATGTGTCTCTATCTTGATGGGAGGAAAAGGGCAGCCCCCCACAGCACCCACCAGAACAGGTGTCAAATATTTATGGCACAAATGAATAAACGTGCACTGGTATTGTGCCAAAGGTGAAAAAGAGAGAGCAGAGAAGTTCAATTCATGCCTTCAGAGTTATTTTGGAGGGCTGTTCTGATCAGTTGCTCAGCCATGTCCAAGTCTTTGCAACCCCATGAACAACAGCCTGCCAGGCTTCCCTATCCATCACTAACTTTTGGAGCTTGCTCAAACTCATGTCCATCAAGTCAGTGATGCCATCCAATCATCTCATCCTCTGTCATCCCCTTCTCCTCTTGCTTTCAATTTTTCCCAGCATCAGAGTCTTTTCTAATGAATAAGAAAAGGGGGACTATTACTTTATGCCATATGCAAAGAGCAAACTGACTCTGAATTTCAGCCCTAAAGCCATCAAACAGACTTTGTCACCCTCAGAAATGTATTTATATTTTTATAAATCCTTCTAAAATATATTGCCCAAATGACTACTGCATATCCAGCCAAGCTAAAATCCAAGAAACTGAAAGAAAGAAAAGATATAATCTTTGTTAAAAAATTGGGCCAAGATACGTGGATCAAATGGTAGAGGACCCACCTGCCAATGCAGGAGATGCAGGAGGTGCCAGGTTTGATTCCTGGGTTGGCAAGATCCCCTGGAGAAGGAAATCAACCACTCCAGTACCAGCCATCCCCACGGTTGTTTTCCCAACTCTACATTATTATTTCCAGATGGGACTAGATCACCATCTCCTAAAAGTCCTTCCTGTTTCCTACAAAGGTTTTCACACCCCACATTTAAGCAATCTTTCTCACTGGAGCCTCATTTAATCTACCATTCAAATCAAAATTTGTGATTCCTCTACTTAAACACCTTACTACGTTCCTAAAATCCTTTGCATGCCCATCAAATCTTCTGAGACATCTCCTTTCTGTTTCTCTTTTTTTTTTCCCTACAAGTTCCACATATGTACCCACCTTTACATACCACAGTCTATCCTGAATGTGTTCATTTATGTAACATTTATATATTGTTACATACACATATTGTGTGGTTAGGGATATACAGAATAGTAAATATGACAGGAGAAATGTACAGGGAGACATCCAGGCAGGCAAAGCTTTTCTTCTGCCTGGCATGCCCTTTCTTTCTGAATGAGGTAAACATTTATGCATTTTTCTGAAAACCATTTGCCTGAGATAGAGCATACTCTATGTCTTCCTTCTAGATGTGTATAAGAGACAGACCTTCAACAGTATGAGCTCTGTGTCCTTGAAGTGGATATACAGAATAGTAAATATGACAGGAGAAATGTACAGGGAGACATCCAGGCAGGCAAAGCTTTTCTTCTGCCTGGCATGCCCTTTCTTTCTGAATGAGGTAAACATTTATGCATTTTTCTGAAAACCATTTGCCTGAGATAGAGCATACTCTATGTCTTCCTTCTAAAAAATTCCATCTGTTATCCATCCAGCCAAGATGAGTGATTCCACTTTCTTTTCTTGGGCCACTGTATTCCATGTGTGTATGTCTCTATACTACATTATAGATTTAAACATTTTTAAATTTAAAATGCCTTTTATATATCACAAATGTAAATAATGCATCAAATCTATGGATATATATGTCTGTATACATATGTGAATGTGTGTGTGTGTTTGTGTGTATATATATATATATATATATATAAATGTGTATATTTGAAGCATTATGATAAATAGCCATGAACCCACAACTATACTTAATTACTAGAACATTACTGCTATTATTACATCAATCTATGTGTTTCATCCTTGGACTATTTTTTAATTTTATCCCAGAGGTATCACTAGCCTGAAATTGTGTTTATAGTCATCCACATTAAATTGCTATAAATATGTGTGCTTTTATTCTTTAGCAATGTACCATTTACTTTGCATGAATTTGGATATTTTAACATGCAGCATAATGATAAGATATATAATGACTTAATAGTGAAAATAAATAAACTCTACACATAACACCAAAGATAAATTTTCACAACATAATGTTGAATGAAAAAGCAAACTGTTAAAAGACTACATATAGTAGTATGCAATTATTTTTATTGCAATCTATTTAAACTATTTTATTTGGGTATCTTTCCTCTAGATTACTAGTTCTTTGAGGATAAATTCATTTGAAATTTATCTTTGTTTATATATATATATATATATATAAATGTGTATATTTGAAGCATTATGATAAATAGCCATGAACCCACAACTATACTTAATTACTAGAACATTACTGCTATTATTACATCAATCTATGTGTTTCATCCTTGGACTATTTTTTAATTTTATCCCAGAGGTATCACTAGCCTGAAATTGTGTTTATAGTCATCCACATTAAATTGCTATAAATATGTGTGCTTTTATTCTTTAGCAATGTACCATTTACTTTGCATGAATTTGGATATTTTAACATGCAGCATAATGATAAGATATATAATGACTTAATAGTGAAAATAAATAAACTCTACACATAACACCAAAGATAAATTTTCACAACATAATGTTGAATGAAAAAGCAAACTGTTAAAAGACTACATATAGTAGTATGCAATTATTTTTATTGCAATCTATTTAAACTATTTTATTTGGGTATCTTTCCTCTAGATTACTAGTTCTTTGAGGATAAATTCATTTGAAATTTATCTTTGTAATCTCCACATTTCCCAAGCACCTAATGTGGTGCTCAACACATCAGATGCAATGAATGCATTTTTTTTTTAAATTGAGTTGTACTCATCAATTCACATCCATTCTGATTTATGATCATGGCCTGGATTCCATGTTATCAGACATCTCCTATTTTGATTTGACTTCAGATTTCAGTCTCCTTCCAAACCTGATATTGCTTCATGTAATATACTTTGACATACCATCTCTATATCTTTCTCTATGTCTGACTTTAGACTGGTCCTGTTTATAGTTTTGCAACCACTGATAAGACCAGCAGATACAAGAAATCCCTGATCAATCTGTTCTTTGAAGTATAGTGCCCTTATCTGTTTGCCCTACTTAATAGTGTAAGATGTGCAAAACCAGTACCCATACCGTTCTGAATAATTACAACTACCCAACATCAAAGACATTTCATTCCAAGTGTATCAATCCTCTTAACAACAGAATGACAATATGATTCTCTTTGGAAACTGCCTGGTATTATCATCCATCCAAATTAGCCATAGGTTCCTAGAACAGCCTTATGACATGGAAGGAAATGGAAAATTTTTTATCTCAACAATTCACCAAGGGTAAGAATTGCTTCTATAGCACTACCTTTGTATATAATCTCTCAGTTTCAACTTGAGTGTCTTCAAGGACACAGAGCTCATACTGTTGAAGGTGGTCCATTCATTATTAAATGATTCCAACTGGCCAAAATTCTTTCTTCCATCCAAGCAAAATACAACTAACCTGTATTTTTCATTTCTATGTTGTCTTTTTTCTTTTTTTCTGCTGAAGGTAATGCAGTTTAAGAAAACAGTGAAGACTTTGAAGCTGGACTTGTGCTTGAACCCCTGTTCCCTGAGTAACCTTAAACAACCCTCTTAGAATTTCACAGTCTCAGTTTTCTCATCTACAAATAAAGGTAAAACAACCATCCAAGAACATACCTTAAAATATACTAGGTCCCCAGTGAATGTCAGTCTCCTTTAATACAACCCACACACTCTTTCAAAAATAATGATGTTAAACTATGGTTGCGTCTATGGTGGCTTATGCTATAGCTGCTTTTGCATACTACCGTTTTCTCCCTCTCACCCAATTTACCTAATGACTAACAGTCACTCCAGCCACAACATGTCTGTGCCTCCACTACAGCCAGGAGCCTCTTCTACCAAGAAACCCAGCAAAGGAAAGTAGGAGGAAACCGCAATGATGCGTGAATGCGCAGGACTGTCCAGGAGAATAGTGTGTGTGTTAGTTGCTCAGTCGTGTCCGACTCTTTGTGACTCCGTGGCCTCTGGCCTGCCAGGCTCCTCTGTCCATGGATTCTCCGGGCAAGAATACTGGAGTGGGTAACCATTTCCTTTTCCAGGGGATCGTTTTGACCCAGGGATCAAACCCAGATCTCCCACATTCCAGGCAGATTCTTTACTGCCTGAGCCACCAGGGAAGCCACAGTGTTAAAATTCAGAATATGCTACTTACTAGCTGGAGGGTAAGGGAATTCATTTCGTGCCTCAATATCTCTATCTTTATCTACATCATGAAGATAAAAATACCTCCACTGTGTGTCTATTCTGAGGGTTAAAAGAGAAAAATCTATAAAACACTGCTTAGAAGTCTCCTAGCAACATAGCAGAAGTTCAGGAAATGGTAGTTACTAGTGTTATTTTGTCCACTGACACTGCATTCTCATCTTCTTGGAATATAAATAAGTTATCACTTACTTTGTTATGACCAACCTAGGCAGCATATTAAAAAGCAAAGATATTACTTTGCCAACAAAAGTCTGTCTAGTCAAGGCTATGGTTTTTCCAGTGGTTATGTATGGATGTGAAAGTTGGACTATAAAGAAAGCTGAGCACCGAAGAACTGATGCTTTTGAACTGTGGTGTTGGAGAAGACTCTTGAGAGTCCCTTGGACTGCAAGGAGAACCAACCAGTCCATCCTAAAGGAAATCAGTCCTAATATTCATTGGAAGGATTGATGCTGAAGCTGAAACTCCAATACTTTGGCTACCTCATGTGAAGAAGTGACTCATTTGAAAAGGCCTTGATGTTGGGAAAGATTGAAGGCGGGAGAAGAAGGGGACGACAGAGGATGAGATGGCTGGATGGCATTACCGACTCAATTGACATGAGTTTGAGTAAATTCTGGGAGTTGCCGATGGACAGGGAGGCCTGGCGTGCGCAGTCCATGGGGTCACAAAGAGTTGGCCGTGACTGAGCAATTGAACTGAACTGCACTGAACATTTACTCTTGCTGTTTAAGTTAATCATTCCAGTTCTCCTTGGCTTAGAGCTGGGGTTCTTAACTTCCAGGCTGCAAACTGGTACAGGTCCCTGTCCTGAGAGGGAATGGGGACGCAGCAGGAGGTGAGTGGCAGGTGTGCAAGTGAAACTTCCCCTGCGACTTCCCACTGCCGGCATTACTGCCTGACCCACACCCGTCTCCAGCCCACTCCCGTGAAAACTGCCTTAGGAAACTTGGTCCCTGGTGCCAAAGATGCTGGGGACCGCTGGTAGATATGGGGATCACCAAAGACATGGGGACCACACCCTTCACCATAATCATACCTTAAGTTATCCAAGAAAGCAGGGGCTTTATACATTCCAGAGGACCCCATCTTATTTCCAAACACACTGTGAAAGGATACCTGGAGAATCGGAATCATTCATGACGGGGCTGCCATTTTTTTGCCACGAGTGGTATTTTTTCCTGCTGCCTCATGGTATGAAGCTCATGAATAAAAGATGCCCTCGCTGTTTGAGTAGGTCTTTTCCCAGAACAGAGAAGATGTGGAAGTAACTGCTCAGGATGCTGTCAGAGAGAAAAGAATGCCACTCCCCTGAAGCATGTGCTCCGCTGGGGTTATCTTGTGTTGCCACGTCCCTGGTTAGAAGATCGATGCCCACAAAAATCACGTGACCTCCTTCTGACAGTCTGTCTCCTCAAAATGGAGACAAATGAATTATATGATCGCTGGGGTCTTTTTCTTTCATATTTATCATTTGTTGATTTTACTTATGAAATGCTACAGAATATTCAAGTTTATATGCCACAAAAGCTAGTAGGTCACATAGCTACCAGCAGTTCCAGAACTCAGCTTCTCCACAGTCATGATTATGCCAACAATTAACATTGGTTGGTTCAAACCTGGATATTTCGACCATTGTGAAGTTGATAATAACAAAAGTACTTTTTTTTTTTTCCTGGTTCTTGGGAATTATGCCACCTTGATAGATTAGAAACTTTTAGAAACAGCAATCTTGTCTTATTCAATTTCATTTACTCAGAAACCAAGATAATCCTTGATCCTGTTTCTTCAACCATAAAATGGGAATAATAATAATAAAAATAATAGTAATAACATAAATCCTTCCTCACAGGATAGCTGTAATTAGCAAATGAGATAAAATATATAACAGTATTACATATATAACAGAAATGTGTTATTAGTTACATCTAGGTATGCTAGTGATATGTTTGTCAAAGAGATATCTCTTTTACCATCTTAGATTATAATCTCCTTCAGGCCAAAGAATAGACTTTTGTCTCCTGGTTTCTGAGGTACTATAAAGATAATTGCTACTTATTAAATTATATAAATTAATAATGACTAGATATAGATATCAAAATCATATTAATCTCATTTCAGTTTAACTTTTGGTATTGGTTTTTTAGTCATGGATTAAAAACAGCTAAGTAATTTTAAATATCATTGAAATAACTTATACATGCAGCTATAAATTTAGAATATAGGCAAAAATAATGATTCCTTCTATGTATATGCATGTATTTATACATACTGATTATCAAGTAATAGCATTACTCTACTCATAGGAGTCATTACATTTCACAAACAACTAAATGAAAATCTGAGAGATTAAGGACCTCACCTAGGTTAACATAGCAAATCAGTGACCTAGTTTGGGTATATTCATAGTTATCCAGCATCTAAAGTCCAGTTTTGAGTGTGGCATTTACAAATTAATCAGACTGTAATTTTCTTTAATACTAGAGATGAATTCTTTTTCATACTTAATCTCCCACTTGTTTTTTATTTAATCTATGTTGCTGCTGCTGCTGCTGCTGCTGTTGCTGCGTCACTTCAGTCATGTCCACCTCTGTGCAACCCCAAAGACGGCAGCCCAACAGGATCCCCTGTCCCTGGGATTTTCCAGGCAAGAACACTGGAGTGGGTTGCCATTTCCTTCTCCAATGCATGAAAGTGAAAAGTGAAAGTGAAGTCGCTCATTCGTGTCTGACTCCTAGCAACCCCATGGATTGCAGCCTACCAGGCTCCTCCGTCCATGGGATTTTGTAGGCAAGAGAACTGGAGTGGGTTGCCATTGCCTTCTTCATATTCAATCTATATATTTAAAAAAATTATTTATTTTTAATTGGAAGATAATTGTGTTACAACATTGTGGTGTTTTCTACCATACGTCAACATGAATCAGCCACAGGTATATGTATATGCCATCCTTCCCACCTCCCAGCCCATCCCACCGCTCTAGCTTGTCACAGAGCACCAGTTTTGAACTCCCTGCCACACAGAGCAAATTTCCACTGACAATCCATTTTGCATATGGTAATGTATATGTTTCAGTGCTACTCTCTTAATTCGTCTCACCCTCTATACATTTTATTGCCAGAATTTTCAAGTTTTCTCTTGTGAACTTAGGACCTGTGCTTTATTTGTGTTTTTATTTCCATTGCCTACATAAGCCCCTCCCTGGTAGCCACAGGACATTTGATATCTTAGATGCCCTTTTCTTTTTCAAAAGTGAAGGAAAACAATGTATGCTCCTTACATCTCTTTACACACCCTTGGCAATGCTCCTGATCCATTGTCTCTAATGGTCCTCAGTTGTAGTCCTCCACACACAGACTGACTCCTATGCCATCATCCTTACTCTACAGTTCTGCTAAGTTCTCCACTTATTCTTTCAGATTTCATCAGATGATTGGAAAACCCTTTTGTCGACTCTAATCCCCCAAGCACTATTTTCACCATTAATCAAACTCCTCTTAGAATCCCATTCTGTCTCTCTCTCTCTCTCTGCCTGGCTACACCCTAAAGCCTAGATAAGTCAACTCTTCTGCAAGTTCTCCTCAGATTTGGAATGAAGAGTCAACTCTCTTCTACCTCTACATTCTCACAAAAATAGACCTCAAACTTGTGACTCTTACTTCTTTTTATATTTGTATTTGTCTGTATCCAGAGCTTCTCAATGGCTCAGTGGGTAAAGCATCCAGCGAGACACAGCTTTGACCCCTGGCTTGGGTAGATCTCCTGGAAGAGGAAATGGCAGCCCACTCCAGTATTATTTCCTTAAAAATTCCATGGACAGAGAGGAGCCTGATGAGCTACAGTCCATGAGGTCACAAAAGAGTCAGACATGACTGAACTACTAAGAAAAGCACAGCCCCTATCTGCATTTACATCCCATGAAATCTTGGGCCAGATAATTTTATCATTCTCTGTTGTGGGACTGACTTCACTGAGCATTAGTGGATGTTTAACAACATTCTTGGCTTCCATTCATCAGATACCAGTAGAATATCTCCGGTTGCAATAACTAAAACCATCTCCAGAAATTGCCAGAAGTCCCCTGGAGAAACAAACCTCCCTCTCTCCCCCATTGGGAGCTTCCAATTTAAGTCTTCCTTCACATCCATATTCATATCTACTTTTGAGTTGAGGAGGAACATCGACTGATTTGTCTTCATCTATGTTAGGCACTAGGCCAACAGCACACGTTCTCTGTTTTAATTTTTATAATGATCCTAAGTGGTACAATTAGCACCAATTTAGATGCTCAAAAAGTACAGCTCAGAGAGATAACTCACAACAAAATATACTGCAGCATGTGCGTGGTACCCAGCAACTTAGGAAGGGCAGGCTTCTTATTCTTTTCACCTTAACCTTTCTACCTCCCACAGGGCCTATCATGTCATTGTTATATAATGATAATAATAATAATAATAATAATAATAATAAATTGGTAAAGTAAAATGAACATTCTTAGATTTATCATTTGAGTTGTACACACTCCCTGGGTTTCACATTTTCTGAATTTGCATTACCTATGAATTGCCTATCTATTCCTTAACCCTGCTATAATTATATTAAGTATGTAAATGGGATATAATAGTATTACTTAAGTGTATGACTTAATAACACAACTGCGTTAATCTTTCTGTCTGTCTTCAAGTTTTGACATCATGGTATAATGAAAAACACATGAGCTTCAGAATCAAAAAGATGTTAAATTTAAATTCTGATTCCATGCCTAACTAGTTAATGTGGCATTTACTTCAAAAATGAAACATTTCTGTGGTCGGTACAAAGAATATAGAGATGAAAACCCCAATCCTGACTATCTAGAGACTTCTACTCTAGTAAAGGGGAACAAAACCTGAAAAGAAATTAATTCAAATGTAGAGATATAACATTAAAATCATGTGCAGACTACAACTCTGGCACAGAGGAGGGAAGGGTTAGCCTTCTCAGGTAAGGGTGGAGAAACTTCCAGGAAAGTCAGTGTTCATGGTAAGTGATAAGGAATTGATAGAGGCAAAAGACAAGCATCTTCAACCTTCAGAATCTCAGTTTCACAATTTGTAAAACAAGGATAATTACATCTGCCTCATAAGGTTGCTATGAGTGCTAAGTGAGGTGGGACTATGTTTATCGGAGACTTGGACAGGTGGTAGACATGTGATAAGTGTCTTTTTTCTCACTTTCTTTAAAGGGTAAAGGCTGTGTCATTAATCATTTTTTTTTTTAATGGGCCACCTATTTTAAGGACAGAGGGGAATAAGAAGATGCATAATTTTCACAGATTATAAAATTGGCTCACTCCATTCCTTAGATACTTAGAGAAAATCTTCAGATTCTTTGTACATTAAAAATTCCCTGGGGAAGATGAGCTGGTTTTACATTCCATTTAAAAATATTGTAATATTGTATGATATTTTTATCAGAAAAAAGGCATCTTTCTCACAAGCCTTCCCATGACCTTCTCTCTTTCCTCTTATTTAAAAAAAAAAAAAGGCAAAACTATGCAACCTCACTCTACCGGGTTTGCTCTCTGTTCTGCCCAGTGACAGCAAATATAAGAACAAAACAGAAAATCCTGAAAAGTAAAATCAAATCCCAAGTGCTTTACACATCTCTCTCAGCCTCAGTGGAGGATTCTAAAGATTGACTCTTCTGCTATTCAAATTGCTTCACCCACTGCCCTCTGAGAGCTCCAGACTCAGGCCATATTTGGCATCTTTATCCCCAAATGTCCCTTGTCATCAAGATAAGTCTTTATTTCTCTTTGTAAAGTGACAGCAGAGATCTGGAAGGATGAAGAATCTTTCCCTACTGAGCTTCAAATAACTCACTTCTAAAGCACTTCCATAATTCTCACTGTGGCCATGAGGTTGTGAAGTCTCATTATCTCTGACCTTGGTCTTTCTCAGCTCCCATGACCCATGAGGAAAAAGGTTAGCAGCTGATATTATTTCATTCAGCCCATGTTTACTGGGTACTTGCAGGTGCCAGGTATGATTCTGGGCTGAAGATACTTATCAAGAATTTATTCACTCAATAAATAGCAAGCCAAATATAATATGTTCATTTTTAATAGTCATACTCTCTTTTTTTGGAAAGTTGTCAGTAAAGTGACCACAGATTAATGAAACTTTATATTATATTGGACATCTTTACCATCCCAACTTTTAAAGTCTCTGGACCCAATTGTATTGAAACCAGACCAAACTTATAATGTAGCTCCAGTCTTGATCTATAAGAATATCTTTTGCTAAATTTCAGTACAGGATAATTTCTATGATTAGTGACGATCTGTCTTCAGTTTATTGTATTTAGCTTAGGTTATAAAAGCAGAAAATAGTCACTTGATGTGTGAATGCATATTTCTTGATTAACAGAGACTGTTTGCAATTGACCTTGAAAATCACTCTCTTCATATATCCAGGGGAGTTTATTTTGCAAGTATGTTCAGTGACTCCTGGTGGATTTGATCTGAATACACACAAACCCAAAGCTGCACACTTTATATCCACATTTCACTTTTGTCAGAGCCCTGAATCAGTAGCAAGTACAGCACAGTAACTGAGGGAAGTCCACTAGATCAGGTTGGCTACAGAGGGCTCAACTATTCAATTTGGTAGAATGAGAAGAGCTGAGGAAAGAACTTGATTTTGACTTGAGATATTGCAATCTAATGTATCAAATGTAAGGTGACAGATGATGGAAGTTGAGAGTATCTGAGATTTGGCCAAGCCAGGAGATTGGGAGATCCTGAGATTATAACTGGAAAGCAGCAAGTAGGGCCCAGCCTCCAGGGAAGGGGTTGACAGGACCAAGGGGAGGCCTCCAGTCCCCTCACAGGCCAGAGTCTTTAGTTTCAGGGGCCTTTCCCGGTGGGGACTGGAGACAGCACCTGAGAGTCTGACAGCAGCTGGTATAAACACTGCCACCTGGGTTGTGGACTAGGGGGCCTGGAAGTGCCCAACTTTGCTCTTAACCATTCACTGGAGCAAGTGATGTGTAATCCACAGATTAGATCTGGATGCCTTGTTACAGTAAGAGAGAATCACTTCTTCTATCAGGTCAGATTCATGGGAGCCCAAGGGTAGGTCATGCAGGCATGGCAGAGTGCGTGCGTGCAGCTATCAGGCAGGATGGAGCTGGCATACGCCATCGATGGTGTATAGATGAAATAAAGGAGGCTCAGAAAGGTTGTGAAAATTCTGAGTTTATGTAACAAATGGTTCAGATACTATTCTGAGTTTACAAACTTACCTGTATTGCACTTTGCCTCATTGTTGCATATGTATGTGCATGTATTATGTATGTATATCTACTCTGGGACACAGTATGCACTCTTTAAATGATGGTATAGTGAATTAATACATGATTTCAACTTGAAAGATAGCCGTTCATCCAATAAATATTTGTTGAGTGCCAACTACGTGCCTTTGGTCTAGAGCAGAGAACAAAGCAGAAAAGGTATCTACTTTTATAAACTTACATTCCTGTGAGGAGAGAAAGTCATACTCAAGATTCAAACAGATAACAGGATAATTTCAAATAATGTGAATGCCCTGGACATAATAAAATTGGATACTGCGGTAAGAATTTTGCCTCCATATCAATAAAGGCAATTATGACTAAATTCAGATTAATAAAACATGAAGGGGTCTATTTCTTATTTCTAGCTCTAATGATAGGTCTATCATTTATTTTCCTTTTCCTAATTATATTTTCTGGTTTGTCTGCTATATCACATTTTCTTTCTATTGTCCCTAAAAAAAATTCCATGTTGTTTGTCTAAAATATATCAATGATGTTTTATTTACATATCTGAAAATTATATAATAGATGAAATTTACAGATGTGGAAGAATAGCAGTATGATAGCTGGGGTTCAGGCAGAATTTTCCACTTCAGAGCATCAGGCTATTCAGTACCAAGATAGAGCTTTTCATAGGTGGTCCCCAATAAAAAGTCCATTTCCTTCACCAAGAGACAAGGAAGCACAGTGTATTCTTTTTCCAGACATATCCATAGTTCTTGGCCTTGCATTATACACAGAATAGGCTCCAAAATATATCAAGACATTAAATTCACAGATTTCTTTATAAATCCCTTTTGCACAATGCCCAAGCCCAGTATGACCAGGGACCACTAAAAGGTTATTATTTGTAAAGTTGAAGAGTCTACTGCAAGCAGAAATTTGATTGATAAAAAGGAGAGCCTTTTTTTGCAATACTGTAATTTCTTTTCTTCTATTGAATATAAGAGCACACTCAACCTTTAATTCTAATGTGGATACCACATTGATAAACCATGAGTCTCACCATATCTCAAGTTTTCTTGTTTGTACATAAAGTGATGTCTAATTACTTTGCAATTCAAAAATAATTATATGTTCATATATACTCTCATATATAGCACTAAGCTTGGCACACCATGTACATTCAATAAATATTTCCTTCCTCTATAAGAAGCTTTGGGTTTAATTTCACACAAGTCACAAACTGAAACCATAAAGATGAAAATAAAGAATATAAAATTTGAAAATGTGTAATTTACTGAAAGCACAAGAACAATTAATTGTCAGTGATGGTTCTCATTAAACTCGCAGCATATGTTGCTATTATAAGGATGTTTGTCATGAGCTCCTGAGAGGTCTATTAACAATAAAGGCCTATTATTCCAGATGTTTCACATCCATGTAATACACCCACAATAATTAATTTGATACGGACTAAATTCATAAATCTAGAAAACTAGAAAGACATGTTACTCACCACAGAAGGCATCTTATATTCTATTTATAATCAGACTGCAATGTTTAAAAATGCCATTAATTACAGGGAAACCCGCTATCATTTTTCTTTATCACTAGAATGGACTTTGAATTTTAAAGTGCTCCATTACCATTATAAAGGCGGCGTCTGAACAAACAAAGAGAGGAAGCAAGTTGCCACCACATCTGCGTCTGGGCCTAAGGCTACTCCTCTGGCTGGGGCTGGCGTTACTTTTACTGTCTGCTGCTGCCCACCCCGCTGCGACCCCCACAGCTGGCATTGGCTAAGCCTCCACTCTGTGCCAGGAACTCTGCTGGCGCGTTGCATATGTCTTGACTTAGCTATATAAAATCTCTTTTAGTTAAAATGTTTCCTAATTCTACAAAGTCTCCCCTTCCTAGAAGATAAAAGCTCAAGAAAGTGAAGGAATTGACCCAAGGTCAAAGCTCCTCAAGAGCTAAGATTTGAACTCAGATCGCTAACCC
>SJYC01092007.1:0-30282 GCA_006408675.1 Madoqua kirkii | reverse complement strand
CAGAATAGGCTCCAAAATATATCAAGACATTAAATTCACAGATTTCTTTATAAATCCCTTTTGCACAATGCCCAAGCCCAGTATGACCAGGGACCACTAAAAGGTTATTATTTGTAAAGTTGAAGAGTCTACTGCAAGCAGAAATTTGATTGATAAAAAGGAGAGCCTTTTTTTGCAATACTGTAATTTCTTTTCTTCTATTGAATATAAGAGCACACTCAACCTTTAATTCTAATGTGGATACTCACATTGATAAACCATGAGTCTCACCATATCTCAAGTTTTCTTGTTTGTACATAAAGTGATGTCTAATTACTTTGCAATTCAAAAATAATTATATGTTCATATATACTCTCATATATAGCACTAAGCTTGGCACACCATGTACATTCAATAAATATTTCCTTCCTCTATAAGAAGCTTTGGGTTTAATTTCACACAAGTCACAAACTGAAACCATAAAGATGAAAATAAAGAATATAAAATTTGAAAATGTGTAATTTACTGAAAGCACAAGAACAATTAATTGTCAGTGATGGTTCTCATTAAACTCGCAGCATATGTTGCTATTATAAGGATGTTTGTCATGAGCTCCTGAGAGGTCTATTAACAATAAAGGCCTATTATTCCAGATGTTTCACATCCATGTAATACACCCACAATAATTAATTTGATACGGACTAAATTCATAAATCTAGAAAACTAGAAAGACATGTTACTCACCACAGAAGGCATCTTATATTCTATTTATAATCAGACTGCAATGTTTAAAAATGCCATTAATTACAGGGAAACCCGCTATCATTTTTCTTTATCACTAGAATGGACTTTGAATTTTAAAGTGCTCCATTACCATTATAAAGGCGGCGTCTGAACAAACAAAGAGAGGAAGAAAGTTGCCACCACATCTGCGTCTGGGCCTAAGGCTACTCCTCTGGCTGGGGCTGGCGTTACTTTTACTGTCTGCTGCTGCCCGCCCCGCTGCGACCCCCACAGCTGGCATTGGCTAAGCCTCCACTCTGTGCCAGGAACTCTGCTGGCGCGTTGCATATGTCTTGACTTAGCTATATAAAATCTCTTTTAGTTAAAATGTTTCCTAATTCTACAAAGTCTCCCCTTCCTAGAAGATAAAAGCTCAAGAAAGTGAAGGAATTGACCCAAGGTCAAAGCTCCTCAAGAGCTAAGATTTGAACTCAGATCGCTAACCCCCCAAACCCGATCTCTTCCCAGCTGACCAAGTTGCCTCTCTGTGGCAGTAATAAAAGCTCTCATTTTTGTATGCCTGACTCAACCTGTCAGAGAGTTCTGAGCTAAAGAAAGATAGAAAGCAGACTCTTTAACACAGGGGCTGAAAGTCAAATACTGCAAGTGCCACTCAATGTCGTAATTCCCTTCACAGAAGACTTGACAAATCGCTAAATGGTCACCCAGAATTCATTAAACATTGCACCTCTTGAAAGCAGCACCTGTCCTGTACTCTGGTCTGTAGAGTCAATGTTTATTGAATGACCATTTATCACATGGCTGGGGAGCATGTGAGTTTGAGTTTACAGAATAGTAATCGAGTTCACATTTATGGCATTGAAGACTGACCATGAGTGAAGGCAGCAGCCAGAAGAAATCGTATGTTGCTTTCCAACCTGAGACCAGTACTGCTAGAACAGCATTTGTGTTACATGAATAACAGCTATGTTGATAGTTAATACGTAATGAGAACTAGCTATGTATTCATCACCATATCAAGAAATTGAATCCTGTTAACAACTCTATGAGAGAAATATTCTTATTAGTATCCCCAGTGTGGAGAATTTAAATAAGAAATTTCATACAACCAGTAATATATGGAAGCCAGAATTCTACAGTTCAGCTTGGCCCCAAAGCCTGCTCGCCACTGCTGTACTACCGGACATTGGTGAATTCAAGCCAAACTGATGGAATATCATGGAACTGGGAGTTGTTATATCTACTTATGTGCTAAGTCACTTCAGTCAAGTCCAACTTTGCTAGCCCATGAACAGTAGTCCAGCAGGCTCCTTTGTCCATGGTATTTTCCAGGCAAGAATACTAGAGTGGGTTGCAATTTCTTCCTAAAGTGTGCCTATTCAATGTTCTTTCTCCATGGAAAAATTACCTAGCAAGCTAGACTGCTTGTCTTTGACTGTAAGAATAAAGAAAAGACTGAAGGAAAAAGACACCATCCCACAACTTTCGAGGCTGGATACCACAGTGCTAAGACATCTGATACCTTTCAGAATAATGCTCAACTTTCATCCTCACTTGAACTGTAGTTGATGGCCACGTGATGCTTGTAATTTGGGTTTCAAGTCAAAGAGAGATGAGCTCAAGTTCAGTTCTGATGCCATTTATTTATTTACTGTGTATGTCCATTCATGTTTTACATTTTGTTTCTTATTGAAGTATAGTTGATGCACAATATTATATGTTACAGGTGTACAATATAGTGATTCACAATTTTTAAAGGTTATACTCCATTTATAGTTATTATAAACTATTGGCTACTTCCCTGAGGTATACAGTATATCCTTGAAGCTTATTTTAAATTTATTTCCTTGTAGTTTATTTTACACAAGATAATTTTTTACCTATGAATCCCCTCCTGCCCTTACAGTATCCTCTCCCCACTAGTAATCACTAATTTGTTCTCTATAAATGTGAGTCTGTTTCTTTTTCATTATATTTACTAGTTCATTGTATTGCTTTCAATTCCACATATAAGTGATACCACACAATATTTTTCTTTCTCTGTTTGACTTGTCTACATGTCTACCCATGTTGCTGAAAATTCAAAATTTCAATATTTTGTATGGCTGAGTAACATTCTATAGCTTTTTTATTCATTCATCTGTTGATGGACATTTAGGTTGCTTCCATATCTTGGCTAATGTAAATAGTGCTGCTATGAACATTGGGGCGCACGTATCTTTTCAAATGAGTGTTTTATTCCTTCTGGACACATACTCAGGAGTGAAATTGCTATGTGACCTGGGTCAGCCCAAGACCTTCAAATCCTCCATGTGTAAAAGGTATGTAATTATAATGACTATTCACATTAGAGGACTCTGGAAAATACTGAACCAGATAATGCATGGAAATTATTAGTATAATTCTCAGAATATGCTTAAATGTATATATAAATATTACCTGTCATTACTAGTCTTCCTTTTACAGATGAGAAATGAGAGGGTTTTAAACATCATTCAGGTGCTCAGTGAAGTTTGTGGAATGAAGGGACACGTAAATGAATGAATAAATAATTGGAGAGAAATCCACAGATGTTAATGAAGAAAGTTCTCCTTAGTCTTATTTCCTAGGGGTGACAGCAAAGAAAAGGAGTTTCTTTTATTAGCTTCAGAGACATGGTCATTTTACAAATGTTACAAAGTCCCTCAGCTCCTGTGTCCAGCGCCAGCCCTAGTCATTTGTATGCCCTGGATGGCTTTGCCCTCTGCTGAACTACCATCCACGGCTAGAATGTCATAGTGGCAGACGTCTATTCCTCTCACTATCCTGTGATATAAAGGAAAGTGAAATGAAGGCAAATGCTCAAGGGGTCCATCTTCTGTCTCTGCTTTCATGGTGATAATATTTTGCTGGGAGTTGTCCACAGCCATTACGATATTTTGCTCATATGTCTTTACAAGTTGTCAAAGCTTGTCATGTATATTCTCTGACAACGTGATTGTCACGATCACCTTGTGAGTTAAGTTGCCAGGGTGTCAGACTCTGTCTTCCTCGATATGGAAACTGAGGCTTGAAGCATCTATGTGAACTGACTCAAATTACACACCATGGCTTCCCAGGCTCTCCTGCATTCACAATGAAATCTTAATTCCTTTCCATGACCACCAGTATGAACTTGCTCCTCATCTAAACTCTCTGCAGGCAACTCTCTCTCTTGCTCATCGTGCTCCCATGATATAACTTTCCTTTGAAAGAAACCAGGTTCTCAGATCGTTTCTGCCTCAGGGTCCACATATGGTCCGAGGAAAAAGAGGCAGCAGAACCACAGTCCTGGGGCAGAACACACCCGGGCTATTCAGGAGAGAGTGAGGCACAGACTCCATGCAGAAATTAAGAGAGTTCTGCTCTGGAATTCTATTGAGGCTTCTTCAGATCCCAAGTGTGGGTCATTGAGGAACAGACAATCAGACCATTTAGGAGTAACTATGGGGCAATATAATTTGATGATAATTTTCTTTGAAAATCTTGGCAAAAAGACCTAGAGAGGAAAACTAACATTATTCAGTACTTGATGGGTCATGTCTTCTTAACTTTACATATGAGTTACATTACAAGAAAATAGATTGGATGGTAGAAATAACTTGTCCAAAGAGGCACAGCTTCTACATGCCAAGCTGGTCTAAATACAAGTTGATCAAGTTCAATTACATGTGCTATTTCCCCTCTAAAAGGGTGACTTGATGCTACATTTCTATGATGCTCAACTAGGCATTGTCAAGACCTTACTAAAGACAAGATTGGTTTAAGAACAGGAAGGGTGTGAAACATGAAGAGGGAGTTAGCTGGCCATATGACTGAGGAATACAACTCAGAGCAGGAGACAGGAGAGCCTCAAGGAAATGGTTTTAGATAGCAGGATATTTGTGAAATAAAATTGTAGAAAAACCAGTGCTTGAATAAAATTATACATTTCCACTTCCTTTAACTTACTGTACATTAACAGAAGACATTTTTTAAAAAAGCTTTACCTATCTTCATTCTACTATTTCTATCATTTAAGACAAACAGTACAATTTAATTATATCTTAAAGACTTTTCATCCAAAGATGACTTACAATGGATTTTCTAGTGTTTTATGCTAAGGAAATCTGCTCCCTGATGGAAGTATGTGGATAAAACATTCTGAAAAAGTGTGTGAAACATAATATGCCTGGGCTTCAGAATCAAAAGTTCTGGACAAGTCTTACCTCCTGCATGTGCTGAACAATCTTAGAACATTTAAGAATCTACTTATTTTGCTCATCTGCAAAATGGTTGATTCTAGTATCTACTTTCAGGGTTACTAGTAAAATAAAAATAAATAATACATGTAATTTTTTAATATCAAATATTGAAGTCCAGCATGTCTAAGCAATGCATACTTATTGGTGGTGGGTTTTTTTTTTCCTAAGTAATAAACTACCTACATTAATTCTATTTCATGTTCTGTAAGAATAGGATCACTAGTGCTTATTGACAACAGTCTTCAAAAATTATAGAAAATAATATAGCAATAGTTAAAGAAACAATGCTTATAAAAACTGTCACCTGATTGTATTAACATTCTGTGATCAGTTAATCCCTTTTCGTAGAAAATGGTATGGTTCAAGTTGCCAAACCTTCCATTTTATACATTCATTGTAAAAAATAAAAAATTCTTTTTGCCTCACTCTTTTCTTTTAGAACTATCTCAAATTCCAATTATTTTTGCATTTGAAAATGTGAAATCTTTCTTCTTATGCTACCTGATTTTTAAGACTTTATAAAATTGCATTTCTCACTTATGCCCATATCAAATGCTTGATTGAATGAATGATTTTTTTAAGGGGAGGTGGCAACCTTTTGAGTTTAAGAGAAGCTAATAAAACTGAACACGCTTTCCCCAGTCTATCATTTTGGCTCTAAAACTGAATTTTGATGATGTCCAGTAACAACAAGGGCTTATGTTAGAGAGGGCTTATGTCTTTTCACATAGGCTTATGGATATGATAACTTATACTAAATGAACAAAGAAATAATTCTGCATGTGTGATGCTTTATTCTGAAACAAGTAGACCTTTAGACTCATGATAAGAGAGAAGAGGCAAAGTTACTGATCTAGAAGACTGGCAGTGTTTAACCAGAGAGCTTAATCTTGCATCAGGCCCTGGTAGTAGCTTTAGAATATATGCGTAGGCCCCCTGCATCACACCCAGTCCTTTTTTCTTTGATATGTCCACATCACTATGCACATCTAGAGTGAATATGCTACTTAAGTGTATGTTATAAGCACACACATACACAAATCCCATTTTATGATTCTGGAGATAAGTCCATGGAAGATGTGGCCTAGCACTAAAATCCTTATTGGCTCTAGATATTAATTAGTCCATTTCATATAATATCACATTTTCTCTTATAGTGTTAAATACTGAAGGAAAAAAAGCCAGTAACTACATGAAGCTAATGTTTGCTTTTTGCCATGGTTTCCAGGGACATCATGGATTCAATAATCACCTGGATGTAAGATTCTCATAGCAAAGAATTATGAGCAGTTTTATATTCATCCCACTTTTAGGAAATACTTTATGGAGGAGAAAGGTGCAACCCAAAGTTTGTTGAGAAAGGAGATGAAGAAGAATGTTCAGTAAGAACTTAGAAAATTTACAAATATAGATGATGTGTTTTCCATTTAATGACCTCGATATCCTCCTGTTTTCATTTTGTTGTTGTTGTTCACATTCTGGGGTCATTTGACTGCTACATTTGCACAGAATCTAGAACAACCCTATATAATAGGCTATATTTGCAAAGCATTAGTTGGACTGGGATACATCAACATCAGATCCAACTTTTTATTAAATTTTTTTGACTCACATGTTAAGAGACTCAGTTTATAACTGGTTCTTTTTCTCTTAAGCTATCCAACTTCCCAAATTCCCCAACACTGGTGCTAAATCAGTCTTGGGACCAAATTCCTACTGTGATAGTATGCCCTGATTTTGATAATGGCATATCTGAGTCCCTTAGGCTGCAAGGAGATCCAACCAGTCCATCCTAAAGGAAATCAGTCCTGAGTGCTCATTGGAAGGACTGATTTTGAAGCTGAAACTCCAATACTTTGGTCACCTGATGCGAAGAGCTAACTCATTGGAAAAGACCCTGATGCTGGGAAAGATTGAAGGCAGGAGGAGAAGAGGATGACAGAGGATGAGATGGTTGGATGGCATCATTGGCTCAATGGAGATGAGTTTGGGTAAACTGTGGGAGTTGGTGAAGGACAGGGAAGCCTGGTGTGCTGCAGTCCGTGGGGACTCAAAGAGTTGGACACGACTGAGTGACTGAACTGAACTGACTACCCATTCCTAATCATTCACAGAAATATAGATCAATGGGACAAAATAGAAAGCCCAGAGATATATCCATGCACCTATGAGAAGAGGATGACAGAGGATGAGATGGTTGGATGGCATCATTGGCTCAATGGAGATGAGTTTGGGTAAACTGTGGGAGTTGGTGAAGGACAGGGAAGCCTGGTGTGCTGCAGTCCGTGGGGACTCAAAGAGTTGGACACGACTGAGTGACTGAACTGAACTGACTACCCATTCCTAATCATTCACAGAAATATAGATCAATGGGACAAAATAGAAAGCCCAGAGATAAATCCATGCACCTAGCTTATCTTTGACAAAAAAAGGCAAGAATATACAATGGAGAAAAGACAATCTGTTTAAGAAGTGATGCTGGGAAAACTGGTCAACCACTTGTAAAAGAATGAAACTAGAGCACTTTCTAACACCATATACAAAAACAAACTCAAAATGGATTAAACATCATTTACCAAATAATCACTTATTGAGTGTCTACTGTAATGCCAGAATAATTATTAGACATTTAAATACAAAGACACATGGAAGTGGCCGTGGTGCTATTCTCCCACTTGGGAGAAGTATGTGTTGACAATACAGGCTCAGAGTGTACTCTCTGTGGCAATAAAGAAGGAAGCACTTAGGCTGGCTCAGAAAGCCAGGAATGACTTCTCAGGTAAGAGAAACTTGGGTTGTGCCTTGAAAGGGGGAGCCATAGTTTGATGTGTCTTAAAGAGAGAATAAAGTAAAAGCAGAAGCTGTTTCTGACACTAGGATGGGATGACAGCATGGTCACAGCAAGAGATCCCTCTAGGGAGATAGGTCGGGGCCAGATTGATGTAACACTGTAAAGCAATTATCCTTCAATTAAAAAAAATATATGTATATATATATATATATATATTTTAAGGCAGGCCCAAGTTTAAAGAGAAGGTGTACAGAACAAAGATTTAAAACACTGGCAGACTTTTCTCATGACCTTTCTTTACACTGAGAAGTTGAGTTTATTTGTTAGGCTTTTCCCATTAAGATTCCTGCAGAGTTCTAGGTGAGGCATCAAATGGCTGTATGAGCGTCTTTACAGGAGACGTGAGGGGCAAGCAGAGGCTGGGAGTAATGCTCAAGTCATTAGAAACACAGAACTCCCCAGGGCTAAGGCAGGCTGACTCATCTCCAGCACCTTCAGGATAGATTATTTCAAGTAGTGTTGACAGCCTCAGCCATCTGAGAAAGAAGTTGATCATGCCTAACTTCTCTGACCTTTTAAAGTGCCAGGTACTCCTTTGACCATATCTGTCAAACTCTGGCAGCATCTTGACCAAGGGTGAGCAAATGTTTCCACTCAATGAATCTAATAGCATCCGTATAACAATAGTCTCCTCTATTCAAATACAGTACCCCAGTTGCAAAGGATTTTTTTCATAATGGTGCAGACTGAAAAAGAGGTGTTTGGGTAGTTGGATGAAGTTTTGAAGAAAGAATCAATGGAGAATAAGGGAGATCTAGTTAAAAGAACATAGTGTAGGAGAACATTTTTCTGTTTAAAGTAAGGAATTAAATTCATATTAAGGTGGATGTCTTATATTGTAAATTTATGTCTTGTAAACATATATATGCTTAAATGTTTTTCCGTCATATTGAATATCTGTTTGTGTCTGAAATATGTTAAATATCTCGTCATTCATTCTCTAATTTATACATACATACATGAAATATTAATGGAGTATCTTGATGCTACAGTGAATGTAAGAACAAGGCACATCTCTCAGATTTAATTATAGTCCAACCCATAATTTCAAAAGGAACTGTTAGTAACTAAGATAGTATGGGATAGCATAGGCAGACAGACAACTAAAGTTTCACAATGTAGTCAGGTTTGGGTCAGGATTCAGAGAATGCTGCCCAGAGGAGATGGTCTCTTTCCCGAAACATGAATAAAGATTATAAATTGCATAGTTAAATAAATATTTGGGGCAAGGGAATCAATATGTACAAAAGTCTAGTGATGTGAGAGCCCAGAGTCTTCACTGAACTGAACATAGTTCACTGTTACTAGGGCAATAAGTGGAAGGGGGTAGGAGTTGGGTGAGAGGGAAAGGCAAGGGAGGATGAAAAATATGGAGGTGGGAAGGCGCCAGATTGGGAGAGGACCCATGCATCATGTTAGCACGGACTTTATCTGAGAGCGCTTAGAAGCAACTGAAGGGTTTAAGCTACTTGACCAATGTGGGATCACATTTGAGCTTTAGAGAGCCTACCTGACTGTGGAGGACAGGTGACAAACAAGAGACAGAGACAAGATTCTGTGGTTCAAGTGAGAGAATTGTGGACAGAATCCATCAGAGGAAAAGCTAGGACTGAATGATGTGGTCTTAGAAGGGATAAAACAAGGATGGTTCTAGGTACAATGGCTTGATCAGCCCTTGTCTTAAGAAGACTGGCTGGGTCCCACTCACTCTTGGGTGGTTTTCATGTCTAGTCCATAGGGATCAGAAGTGTTCAAAGCATTCTTAAAGTATACCTACATACTAATTTTAGATTTTTTCTTAATAAGTTGAGAGGTGGTGAAAGATGTCAATTTCATAATTAGTTATGTTATTGGCTCTTGAAAAGTCCAAGAGAAAATGTACTTCAGGTTTTATTTAGGAATTAATTATATTGGCTAAGGAGATTTATTTAACCTAAGTGAACAAAATTTGTTTTTGTAAAACATCATTATTCTGGATGAATAGGCAAGATAAATACCTCTCTTATAGGGAGATAAGACTTAAAAGAATCTTTTTTTCTTGAGATGTGTTTTCTTTTCTGGAAGATCAACATGTTTAGGATATTGAGGAGGGAGATGAAACAGAAATGGTACAGCAGAGACCAGCACAGCATTGTAAAGTGATTATCCTCCAATAAAATATTTTTAAAAAGAAATGGAGTTTTCATAATGTTACTAAATTGTTTTAATTTATTTTGTTTTCCTTTTTTCTTTTTAGCATAGAAACAGTTAATGCAAATATTAAATGTATCCTACTTAAAATTGAAGGATATTTTTTAAAGGATTAAATAAATATTTCCAAGATATGAATTCAGTCCTAACCCTCATCACCTGTGTTTTTATGCAGCATCACTTTCATTGTCAGATGCTCTTTCTTTTTTGAAGCATGAATATTACATATTGTAGTGTGCATTGGATGAAGCAAAATATTATAAAGATACTTTTAAGTATAATCATATTGTATAATATTCTTATTATCTATTGTGAATAGAGGTTAGAATCAATACACTTGAGAGGCAAAGAGAATCAATACACTTGAGAGGCAAAGAGAATAAGCCAAAATTTGTGTGTGAACACACAGTATTTCTTTTCTTTTCCTGCTGAGGAAGACTGCCTTCTGCTTACAAGGTCCTGAGTACATCAAGATCATTAGCTTGGGAAGAACAGCAGTAAGAAATTTTAGAAAGCATCTGTTTTAGTGCAGAATATTTCACTGTTTAAAAAAAAAAATGGTACAAGCTATCTTAAGAAAAGCTTTTTTGAATGTTTTTAAAGTCTCCTAAATTTCCTGCATATAAATGTTGAATATCTCCAAAATGTCAATCAATGTTGTTTTTCAGTTAACTTAGAAAAAAATGATAATGAACTTACATTTAGTCGGCGCCTTACACAGAGTGAGAGCAATTAGACTTGGAAAAGGCCTATTAGGATATCTAATTTCATCTCTCTGCCCCGAGAGGACTGCTTCTCCTGAGAGTTCCTTATTGCCTCATCCTGACTAGCTTTAAAAGTGTTCACAAAAAAAAACCAAACTATATTCTTGAACAGCTATTTAATTACAACCTTAAGGAACACCTGTACAGGAATTAGAAAGAATGGTTTTGATTCCTGATTTTGTCATTTATTATTTTGTGAGTTTTAGCTAGGAGCCTTGGGTATCTAAGCCTCAATTTAAAAAATGGTGTCAAACTTATATAACAGGGCTGTGCTGAGAATGAAGAGAGAAAACACATTCAGTCTTATAGAGAAACAGTTTGGACTACTACAGTTATTGATAAAGACCCTTTCTCTCCTTTTGCGCTTCTCATATACTTCCTCCCTCTAACACTTTCCCCAAGGAAAGTACACTTTCTGAATTTTGGGAGAGAATATCGTTGCTTTGCTTCTTTACAAGCCTCCAAGTGTGTTAGCTTCCAAGGTACCATAATAAAATTTCACAAACTGGGTAGGTGAAAACAACAGAAATGGATTCTATCACTATTCCAGAAGCTGGAAGCCTGCAGTGAAGATATTCAGGGACATGCCCCCTCTGAAAATTCTACGCAAGAATCTTCTCTTGCCTTTTCGTACTCTCTGGGGTCTCCCAGCAATTTTTTTGCTTTCTCCGTCTTGTAGCTGATTCACTCCTCTCTCTCTCTCCATCTTCACATGGCCTTTATCTTCCTTTGTTTTTCTATACGTCCTCTTCCCTTCTTATAAGAGCAACAGACCTTCAAGTTAGGGCTCATCTAAATCCAAAATGACTTAACTAATTACATACGCAAACATCCTGTTTCCAAATGAAGACTTATTATGAGGTTCCAGTGGATATGTATTGAGGGAGAGGTTAATCAACCCTCTGTCCCTCCCATCATGTGTATCCCTGGCCAGCTTCCCAGCAGAGCAGCTCCTTCCACTTAAGGCACACTTCAGATGCCAATAAGCCATTCCCCTGATGGTGCTGACTTGGTTCAATAATCAAACTTTCACTTTTTACTCATCTCTCAGGGTTTTCATTCTTTTCATCAAAGAAAATTATTACCATTCTGACCCTGTTGTACTTATGCTTGTTGAAGATTCTTCATGCCAGGAGAGAAAATAAAGAAGAGAGATTTTTGTTGTGAGATGGAAAGGAGGGTCTGACCCTATGAGCCATCCACATGTGCTGAGTTCCTCTATATCAGTCTATAATCTTTGCAATGAGAGCAGTTAACTCAGTCCTTATTCTATTGTGTGGTTCTACTAAGTGACTTAAGTGAGTCTTAATTTCTCTCATCTTCATCCCTTCCTTTTTGTATATAATTGGGTGAAAATAGCAAGTTTCTAGCCTATTATTCAGGGTTGTTGAGAGGGCAATATGACATAATCAGTGAGATAGTAATTTTGAAAGGTTAAGTGATATGTTTATTTGAACTATTTTGAAAAGTACATTGTTGTCCCTCTGACTCCTCGTTGTAAATGTCTTGAAAATGATAGGCTTCTTCTTCCTTTTTTAACCTTTCTGCAAAACATTTTACTAATGCCTATAATAAAATTTTATTTTGGAAGCTCATTTTTGTGAAATACAGTCAAAATGCGACTTTTCTAAATTCAGTGTTTTAAAAACCTGTTAACATGTATGGATAGGAATATTTTTTCCACAAGTTTTAGAATTAGTTTTCTAGTTATTAATCCATTTTCTTCTTTTTTTGAATTTCTTCTTATGCTTGTTAAATTGTCCTTTTTCCCTTTTCCAAGATGAATAGTGAAAATCATTATTTATTTACAATGAAAACTGCCCTAAATAAATTGCTTTCTGTTGAATTTCTTATAAAACACGTCAGAGATAAATTTTGTGTATAGGAAAAATGTAAGAAATAACTATTGTGTATAAAACTCTTGCTGTGTAATGATGGATATAAAATACTCCACCCATCCTGTTCCTGCCATCCTTTCAATCTTAAAGAAAAGCTGCAATAGCATTTCAATCCATTCATTTGGTGGGGGCCACAAGGTCATAAGCCAATACAAATAGAAACATGGAAAGGCAATGTAAAAACTAAAAAAAATAAAAAGCTGTTTTTCTCATTGTTTGTTAGCATGAAATATTGTGGTACGCTTAATACTTTTCAACATTTAATTCATATGGATGAATATATGCATGAGCATGTGGTTTTGTTATTCTCAAATGAGTCACTCAAGGTGACATGGTAATTTATTTTAGACAACAGAATGAATCAACCTCACTTTGGCTGTTACTGTTTGATTTGACAACAGTGGGACTTAGCTGTGGGCTTGTCCCCTTGTTTGCTTGTTTGTCTTCATTTCCTTTTGGCAAACTAAACAATTCATTTATTTGAGATAATCTAAGCTGCCTCCCTTCCCATTTTTTTTTTTTAGCCATTTATTAAATCAGATACAATCCTGAGCCTCTACATGAGAGAGAGTTCTTTAAAAAATTTTACAAGGGTTTAGTTTTGTTCTCAAATTCAGAACACATATGAGCATTTTTTAGGTATATTTAATGAAGACTACTATCATTTATTGGAAAAAGGATGTTCCATGTGTTGGTTCTGTAGTTCACTGGCATTTAACTTAATCTCTCATAACGAGTTTTCCAATCTGTAAATGAGGAATGATACCAACTTCATACAGATCTAAGGAGGATTAAAGGGGAGAACTTGAATATTACAGAGGCAAGGAGATATCAATTGAAATACTTCTTCCACTTAATAGCTATTCGACTCCTGGGAAGGTTGTTTCCCTTCTCTGAGTATCAGTTCCCTCATATTTACAGTGAAAAATAACAGTATCCACTTCAGAGTTGGGACAATTGAGTAAGATGATAAAGAAGACATGCTTCAATGTTTTCCAAGACTACCAAATCATTTAAATATTAAGTAAGTAGTAGCATGTAAAAATATTAACTCAGTTTCTTCAACAAAGGCTACTTATCTTTGGAGGTATCTGAGGGGATGGCACTTTATTTCCTAGTTCACTGTTATCTACAATAACAAAAATAAAAAAAAAATTTAGATGCAACTGCTCTGATGTTGCCTAAATAAAACTATGTTAGAAAAACAGTACTTAAAATATATGCTGTAAACAGAGAAATTTCATTTCAAGGAAATGTTAAATTCAAAACAATGCTCTATTCTATGGCCCAAAGGAAGGAGTTTTGCAGGAGAGGAAGCAACAGCAGAATGGAACCATTAAAAAGAAAAGAGGGATAGATAGCTGGTAATATTAACTCATCTAACACATTTCAGGTTGACTCCTAAGGTTCACTGTCATTATGGTGAAGCTACAGATTACAAAACATTTTGCCCAAAACTCATTTTTTGTGGACTCCCTCAAATATCTATGAAGATACTATCTACTGAGGGAAAATCATTACGGTTGCAACTTTGTCAGCACACAAACATCACACACACAGTGAACAGACCTGATGCATTAAGTGATCCTGGACCATTCAATTTGTGACCCACATAGAGGTTTGAAAATTAATGAGGTACAAAATTGTTAATATACTTACTTCTTAGATTAATGAACAACCTGTAGAATAAAACATGGCTAAAACATTACATAATTTGTACAGCTCTCCTAAAGAGAGAGATAATTATGATAATCATAAATCATTTTTGTCTCCTAACTGTAAATTGTGAACAAAGAGAATGACAGACACTCCTTTTCTAGCTTTATTTCCAGTAAGAAAATATTTTTTGACATGGGTAACTATCACCTATGATTGTCAGCTGAGGGAGAGTGGGGGAAGAAAAACCATTTTGTTTTAATTCCTGGAAAAAAAAATCATTTTTCAGAAATTGTCATGAATATTCTTTGATAAGCATGAACTTTTCACACTTCTGATCATCCCAGGTGGCCTTTGAGGACAAGGAAATGAATGAGAAGAAATACCTTTGCACTTTCATGTGAGCTTTATTCTAAGGCTAAAGTGAGATGTTGTAGAGACAGTCCTTGAAAAAGTCAGGTTTTATTGTGTTACTTTCCCTACAAAGGAAAACGAAACAACCACCTTGACCAAAAAAAAAAAAAAAAAGTGTGTGTGTTTGTGTGTGTGTGTATACAACTGTCTTTACTTCATGCTGACTCACCTTTCAATTCCACTGTAAAATAAAGGCATAATTGTCCATAAGTATAAGTATGCTGGGCTGGAAGAAGCACAAGCTGGAATCAAGATTGCTGAGAGAAATATCAATAACCTGAGATATGCAGATGACACCACCCTTATGGCAGAAAGTGAAGAGGAGCTAAAAAGCCTCTTGATGAAAGTGAAAGAGGATAGTGAAAAAGTTGGCTTTAAAGCTCAACATACAGAAAACTAAGACCATGGCATCCGGCCCCATCACTTCATGCGAAATAGATGGGGAAACAGTGGAAACTGTCATATTTTATTTTTGGGGTTCCAAAATCACTGCAGATGGTGACTGCAGTCATGAAATTAAAAGACGGTTACTCCTTGGAAGAAAAGTTAAGACCAACCTAGAGAGCATATTTAGAGAAGGCAATGGCACCCCACTCCAGTACTCTTATCTGGAAAATCCCTTGGATGGAAGAGCCTGGTAGTCCATGGGGTTGCGAAGAGTGGGACATGACTGAGCGACTTCCCTTTCACTTTTCACTTTCATGCATTGGAGAAGGAAATGGCAACCCACTCCAGTGTTCTTGCCTGGAGAATCCCAGGGAAGAGGGAGCCTGGTGGGCTGCCATCTATGGGGTCACACAGAGTCGGCCATGACTGAAGTGACTTAGCAGCACCAGATAGCATATTGAAAAGCAGAGATATTACTTTGCCAACAAAGGTCCGTCTAGTCAAGGCTATGGTTTTTCCAGTGGTAATGTATGGATATGAGAGTTGGACTGTGAAGAAAGCTGAGTGCTAAAGAATTGATGCTTTTAAACTGTGGTATTGGAGAAGACTCTTGAGAGTCCCTGGGACTGCAAGAAGATCCAAACAGTCCATTATCAGTCCTGGGTGTTCACTGGAAGAACTGATGCTAAAGCTGAAACTCCAATACTTTGGCCACCTCATGGAAGAGCTGACTCATTGGAAAAGATTCTGATGCTGGGAGGGATTGGGGGCAGGAGGAGAAGGGGACAACAGAGGATGAGATGGCTGGATGGCATCACTGACCTGATGGACATGAGTCTGAGTGAACTCTCTGACTCATTGGAAAAGATTCTGATGCTGGGAGGGATTGGGGGCAGGAGGAGAAGGGGACAACAGAGGATGAGATGGCTGGATGGCATCACTGACCTGATGGACATGAGTCTGAGTGAACTCCAGGAGTTGGTGATGGACAGGGAGGCCTGGCATGCTGCGATTCATGGGGTTGCAAAGAGTCGGACATGACTGAGCGACTGAACTGAACTGATGTTTGTCTAAAGCACAATAACTTGCAAAAAAAAGAGATGATTTTTATTTTGGAAACTTGGGTTTTTAAAGACATCTATAAAATTGTATTTTTGACATTTTTCTAACAAACATTTTCAGGTTGCTCACACTGCTATTATAACTTGGATAACTCCAGAGAGACCGGGGTCCTTTCTTGCACAGATTTGATGATATGACCAAATGAGAGGTCAAGAGGCACAGAGGTCCCTGTATGCATATAGGCATACAGATACACAGGCACACAGGCCCACATGGCAGACCTTTCTAAAATAGCAGTATTTGAAATGATTGCTCCCAGCAGATTCCGACACATGGAGACTTTGGGAAATGGTGTATTTAAGAATCACTCTTAGGAGAAAGCAGTAAAGGGATAAGGGAAGCAGTAAAAGAAAGGAAAAGAAGCAAAGGTAGGCTTTTAGGCAAAGTTCTATAAGGGGTGAAAATTGCAAGTTTTCAAAACTTTATATAGTCTGATGCTGAAACCTCCCCACAAAGAGGCTGTGAGTACCTCTTCTTACCCTCCCCTGAGTGTGACCTAACAACATTCAAACACCCGAATACAATGTCTTCACAGTACTTGTTTCCACCCTGACCCCCAAGAAAAGCATCTGCCCACCGATTTTCTTTTTTTTTCCCTGGAGAGCATACTTTAGCATGATCTGAAATCAATTTTTATCACATTGCTGCTAAGTCACTTCAGTCATGCCCGACTCTGTGTGACCCCAGAGATGGCAGCCCACCAGGCTCCCTTGTCCCTGGGATTCTCCAGGCAAGAACACTGGAGTGGGTTGCCATTTCCTTCTCCAATGCATGAAAGTGAAAAGTGAAAGTGAAGTCTCTCAGTTGTGTCAACTCTTAGCGACCCCCATGGACTGCAGCCTACCAGGCTCCTCCATCCATGGGATTTTCCAGGCAAGAATACTGGAGTGGGGTGCCATTGTCTTCTCCGTTTTGTCACATTAGATGACCTTTAACTTGAGTTAGAATTTCTTAGTTTATTTTTCATTTTGTTTTATTTTCTTCATTACTAAATATTTGGTGGGAATTTGTGAGAAAAATGAGACAAGGTATTATATTAGCTTCCTATTGTTGCTGTATGTAGCAAATTGCCATAAATTTAATGGTGTATAACAATATAAAATTATTATTTCAGAGTTCTAGAGACAAGACCAAAATAGGCTAAAATCAAGGGTTCTGATAAATTATGTTTCCTCTGGAGGCTTAGGGAGAGTCTTGTTTGCTGTTTTTTCCTGCTTCTGGAAGACAGTTGCTTTCCCTGGCTCTGATTCTCCTCTTCAGTTTCAGCAGTGAGGCATCTTCAAATTTCAAACCTCTCTCACTTTCTCTGAACTCTGCTTACATCATCATATCTCCTTTCCTGCCTCTGAATCTCCTGTCTCCCTCTTTCTTTCATAAAGACCCTTGTCCCTATAATCTGCCTATTTCAAGACTCTTCATCTCATCTGAAAATCACATCTTTTTATAAGGTGACATGTTAACAGGTTCTGAGGATTAGGATGTGGACACATTTGTAATGTTATGCTTAGTTGTTCAGTCATGTCTGACACTTTGTGACCCCATGGATTGTAGCCCACCAGGCTCCTCTGTCCCTGGGGATTCTTCAGGCAAGACTATTGGAGTGGGTTGCCGTGCCCTCCTCCAGGGATCTTCCCAACCCAGGGATTGAATCCAGATATCCCACATTGCAGGCAGATACTTTATTGTGTGAGACACCAGGGGAAGCCCAAGAATACTGGAGTGGCTAGTCGCTGTCTTCTCCAGGGGCTCTTCCCAATGTAGAAATCAAACTGGGGTCTCCAAAATTGCAGGTGGATATTTTACCAGATGAGCTACAAAGGAAGCCATGGACATCTTTGGGGGACTGTTATTTCATCTCCCACAAGTATAAGCAATATTTAAAAGCATATTCTTTCCTCTACAATGGCAGAAATAGTTTTAGGTGACCTATATTTAAAATGCCTCCACAAAATTTCCACCAACCATAGAAAAAAACAAGAGAATTCCAGAAAAACACCTATTTCTGCTTCATTAGCTATGCTAGCACTTTTGACTGTGTGGATCACAACAAGCTGTAGAAAATTCTTAAGGAAATGGGAATACCAGACCACCTTATCTGCCTCCTGAGAAACCTGCATGCAGGTCAAGAAACAATAGATCCAAACATGGAACAACAGACTGGTTCAAAATTGGAAAAGGAGAGTGTCAAGACTGTATATTGTTACCCTGCTTATTTAACTTCTATGCAGAGTCCATCATGCAAAATCCTGGGCTGAATGAATCACAAGCTGGAATCAAGATTGCCGGGAGAAATATCAATAACCTCAGATATGCAGATGATACCACCCTTATGGCAGAAAGTGAAGAAGAACTAAAGAACGTCTTGATGAAAGTGAAAAAGGAGAGTGAAAAAGTTGTCTTAAAACTCAACATTCAAAAACCTAAGATCGTGGCATCTGGTCCCATCACTTCAAGGCATAAAAACAGGGAAACAATGAAAAACTTTATTTTCTTGGGTTTCAAAGTCACTGTGGATGATGACTTCAGCCATGAAATTAAGAGACATTTGCTCCATGCAAGAAAAGTGATCACAAACCTAGACAGCATACTAAAAAACACAGACATTACTTTGCCAACAAATGTACATATAGTCAAAGCTATGGTTAGTGCAGTAGTCATGTATGGATGTGAGAGTTAAACCATAAAGATGGCTGAGCATTGAATAATTGCCTCATTTGAACTGTGGTGTTGGAGAAGATTCTTGAGAGTCCCTTGGACAGAAAGGAGATCAAACCAGTCAATCCTAAAGGAAATCAGCCCTCAATATTAATTGGAATGATGGCTGCTAAAGCTGAAGCTCCAATACTTTGGCCGCCTAATGCAAACAGTCCACTATTTGGGAAAAACCTGATGCTGGGAAAGACTGAGGGCAGGAGGAGAAGAGGGTGACAGAGGATGAGATGATTGGATGGCATTATAGACTCAATGGACACGAGTTTAACAAACTCCGGGAGATAGTGAAGGACAAGGAGGTCCGGAGTGCTGCAGTCCACGGGAGCACAAAGAGTAGGACACAACTGAGTGACTAAAAATAACAACAACATATGTATTCTATCGATTTAAGTAATTTCATAACCTTTTTTATCTTAAAAGTGAATATTTATAGTTGTTGCAAGTTTCTCCTAAAGTTTGAAGAATTTTTAAACAAATTACACTTATATTGTGTTGCATTCTAAATTCACACAAAAAGTGAAAATACTATATAGTCAAATATATATATAGCTTACACACACACACACACACATATATAAACTGTTTTGAAAATAGTTTATTTTGCTTTTTCCTGCATTCTGCTATGGTTCAAAATTCCCTTTGTCCACCCCCCAAACCTCAGTACACAGATAGCCGAGTTCTAGAAAAGTGATAAAGTAAAGCAATAAATTCTATCACTCCCCCTTTTTACTTGAATGTTTTTGGCTGTTTAAATACCTGGATTTGACATGATTTTGCATTTAAAGTACGTATGATGGAATTCCACTTTTTCCTTTTTCATGGGATTTTCCCAACCCAGGGATTAAACCTGGGTCTCCCACATTGCAGGCAGATTCTTTACCAACTAAGCATGAGGGAAGACCACTTCTATTTATAGAATCTAGAATTTACATCCTGCACGCTAAGTGTGAGTCTTCATATTGCCACTAATTATCTGCAAAATTTAGGTTATTAAAAATATACATTTATACATATATATTGTTTATTAAAATGTATATAAATTACATACAATAAAATTTATTCTTTAAACCATACAATTAAACGATTATTCAGTAATTTCAATTTTTGCAACCATTGGCATACTTTAATTTTAGTACATTTCAATTACTCCAGAAAAAGTCATCCTGCCACTTTTGTTCCCATCCCAGCCTCAGGCAACCATCAATCTACTTTTGATCTTTATCAATTTGATGGTTTTGGATATTCCATATAAATGGAATTATGCTCTGTGTGGTCTTGTGTGTCTAGTTTCTTTCACTTTACGGATATTTCTGAAGTGACGTGAATTGAAAGTCTCTAGTCATGTCCAACTCTTTGCAATGCCATGGACTATACAGTTCATGGAATTCTCCAGGCCAGGATACTGGAGTGGGTAAGACTTTTCCTTCTCCAGGGGATCTTCCCAACCCAGGGATCAAATCCAGGTCTCCTGCATTGTAGGTAGATTCTTTACCAGTGTTTTAGCTTGTGTCACTGTTTCCTTTTGTTCCCTTTTTTTATGTTGTTGTTCAGTTGCTCAGTTGTGTTTGACTCTGCAACACTATGGACCGCAGCACACCAGGTCTCTCTGTCCTTCACCATCTCCTGGAGCTTGCTCAAACCAATGTCCTTTAAGTCGATGATGCCATCCAACCATCTCATTCTCTATTGTCCCCTTCTCCTCCTGCCGTCAATCTTCCCCAGCATCAGGGTCTTTACCAATGAGTCAACTCTTTGCTTCAGGTGGCCAAGATATTGGAGCTTTAGCATCAATACTTCCAATGAGTATTCAGGGTTGATTTCCTTTAGGATTGACTGATTTGATCTCTTTGCAGTTCAAGAGACCCTCAAGAGTCTTTTCTAACACCACAGTTTGAAAACATCAAATCTTTGGCATGCAGACTTCTTTATGGACCAACTCATATATCCATACATGACTACTGCAAAAACAATACCTTTGACTATAGGTACATTTGTTGACAAAGTAATGTCTCTGCCTTTTAATGCACTGTCTAGGTTTGTCATAGTTTTTCTTCCAAGGAACAAGCATTTTAAATTTCATGACTTCAGTCACTGATTTTGGAGCCCAAGAAAACAAAGTCTCTCATGTTTCCATTGTTTCCTCATTTCTATGCTGTTAAGTGATGGGACCAGATGCCATGATCTTAGTTTTTTGAATGTTGAGTTTTAAGCCAACCTTTTCACTCTCTTCTTTCACTTTAATCAAGAGGCTCTTTAGTTCCTCTTTGCTTTCTTCCTTAAGGGTGGTGTCATCTACCTGTCTGAGGTATTGATATTTCTCCCAGCAATCTTGATTTCAGCTTGTGATTCATTCAGCCCAGCATTTCACATGATGTACTCTGCACAGAAGTTAAATCAATAGGGTGACAATATGCAGCCTTGACATACCCCTTTCCTAATTTTGAACCAGTCTGTTGTTCTATGTTCAGTTCTAAGTGTTGCTTCTTGACCTGCATGCAGGTTTCTCAGGAGGCAGATAAGGTGGTCTGGTATTCCCATCTCTTTAAGAATTTTCCACAGCTTGATATGATCCACACAGTCAAAAGTGTTAGCATAGTTAATGAAGCAGAAATAGTTGTTTTTCTGGAATTCCCTTGCTTTTTCTATGATCCTACAGATGGTGGCAATTTTGTGGAGGTATATTAAATATAGGTCACCTAAAACTATTTCTATCACTGTAGAGAAAAGAAATATGCTTTTAAATATTGCTTATACTTGTGGGAGATGAAATAACAGTCCCCCAAAGATGTCCATGGCTTCCTTTGTAGCCCATCTGGTAAAGTATCCACCTGCAACTTTGGAGACCCCAGTTTGATTCCTGCATTGGAAAGATCCCCAGGATAAATGATAAGCTACCCACTCCAGTTATTCTTGGGATTCCTTGTTGTCAGGTAAGGTGATCTGGTATTCCTGTCTCTTTAAGAATTTTCCACAGTTTGTTGTTATCCACACAGTCGAAGACTGTAGCATAGTCAATGAAATAGAAGCAATGTTTTTTCTGGATTTCTCTTGCTTTCTCTGTGATCCAACGAATGCTGGCAATTTGATCTCTGATTCCTCTTCCTTTTCTAAATCCAGCTTGTACATCTGGAAGTTCTAGGTTCAAAAGCTGTTGAAGCCTAAGTTGTATGATTTGGGGCTTGATATTGCTAACATGTGAAATGAGTACAATTGTGCAGTAGTTTAAATATTCTTTGGCATTGCCCATCTTTGGTATTGGAATGAAAACTGACCTTTTCCTGTCCTGTGGCCACTGCTGAGTTTTCCAATTTTGCTGGCATATTGAGTGTAGCACTTTGGCAGAATCATGTTTTAGGATTTGAAATAGCTCAACTGGAATTCCATCACCTCTCCTCTATTGTATAACATTTTGCTTGTTTATTTATCAGGTTATAGGTATTTGGATTATTTTAAATGCTCAATTAATTTGAGTGATATTCTCATGAGAATTAATATACAAGTATTTATGTGTACGTGTTTTCATTTCCTTGGGTAGTTTTCTAGGATGGAATTGCAGGATAATATGCTAAATTTATATTTAACTTTTTTATGATACTGACAAAAGATTTGAAAGCAGCGATACTATTTTTATTTCCACCAGCAATGTAGGAGGGTGTGACTTTTCCACATCCTTTCTAATGCTTACAACTACTTGACTTTTTGATTATAGTGATCCTAGTGGGTACTGAGTGTTCTATTAGTATTGTGATTTTTTAAATTTTATGATTATTAAAAATGTTGAGATGTATTCATATGAGATAAAGGATTAAGACTGAGTGGTATATAAAGGAAAGGAATGGAGGGATCACTGTCGATCATAGGCAACATCATCTCTTCTTCTGAGCACCTAATTTAAGGTAACGTACAATTCCTGTGTCCCATTTGTAATCAGACTGGTAGTCTGTAAAAACAGATGAGGTGATTTTTCTCTCAAGAGGTTTAGTCTAGTAGGGGAGGGGTCAAAGTGTAAAACTGAACCCACGAACCTATCCAGATTGGCTTAACAATGTCAAAAGACTTAAAAAGAGCAATACATTCTGATTAGGAGAATAGAGAGGCTTGGGAAATAAAACCAAATTAAAAAAAAATAATAACATAGTTTGTAACTTAACCAGAAAGTTGAAGTATCCCAGAGAAAGATCTTGGACCAGGGTACTATAGAATTTAGAAAGAAAAGAGTGTGAAAAGAACCTTGTGGGGCTTGACAAGTTACCTCATTTAAGTGGAAATTAGAGTGCATGAAAAGGTAAATATTAAAATTAAAATGAACTTTTAACTGAATTGAGAAGTTCCAAAATTGATTCCTGAGTGAGCTATTAGTTTGGTGCAGAAGTAATTGCAGTTTTTGCACTGTTGAAATTTACATCTTATATTGGGATGCATTCTTAAATAAATGTGATTATGTTATACATCATTTAAACGCACATTTCTCACTTTATGCCTTTTTTGCTAATGATTTAATTGCTGTTTATTTTATATTTATTTTAGACTAGAGAAATGATGTTAGACAAAATGCAAATTCAAGTGGTTTTCTTATTTGAGTTCAAAATGGGTTGTAAAGCAGCAGAGACAACTCATGATATCAACAACACATGTGGCCCAAGAACTGCTAATGGACAGATAGTGCACTGGTGGTTCAAGAAATTTTGCAAAGGAGACAAGGGCCTTGAAGATGAGCATAGTGGCCAGCCATTGGAAGTTGACAACCAATTGAGAGCAATTATCTAAGCAGCAAACTGAACAGGTGAAAAAGTTCAGTAAGTGGGTGCCTTATGAACTGACTGCTAATAAAAAAAATATCATTTTGAAGCATCATCTTTTATTCTATACAACAACACAAACCATTTCTCAATTGGATTGTGAAATGACAAAAAATATGGATTTTATGAAAAACTATTGATGACCAGCTCGGTGGTTGGACTGAAAAGAGGCTCCAAAGCACTTCCCAAAGCCAAACTTACAGCACAGAAAATGGCATGGTCACTGTTTGGTGGTCTGCTACTGGTCTGATCCACTGTAGCTTTCTGAATCCAAGTGAAACCATTTAATCTGAGAAATATACACAGCAAGTTGATGAGACGCAGCAAACCCACAATGCCTGAAACCGGCACTGGTCAACAGAATGGGTCTAATATTCCATGACAATGCCTGATCTCAAGTCACACAACCACAGCTTCCAAACATGAAGTTTTGGGCTATGAAGTTTTGGTCCATCCATCATATTCACCTGACCTCTTGCCAACTATCACTTCTTCAAGCATCTTGACAACTTTTTGCAGGGAAAACTCTTCCACAAGTAGCAGCAGGCAGAAAATGCTTTTGAAAAATTCGCTGAATTTTAAAGCACAGATTTTTACGCTACAAAAATTAAAAAAAAAATCTCTCATTGGCAAAATTTGTTAATTGTAATGGCACTTTTTTTGATTAATAAAGATGTGTTTGGGCCTAGTTACAGTGATTTAAAATTCAGTCTGAAACAAACCATGGGGGCACCAACCTAATACTTCACCCCACCCTACAGTATTATGTATAACAAACCTTCAGTCATCCCTACTCTAAACTCCATCTGTAGTGGCCCTGTTCTTCCTTCTTTTCTTTAAAGACTCCCACATATTTGTTCTTCATGGCTTTTGATCTTGTTATTTCTTTTGATTGTAAAATTTCATTCCCTAATGTCCACATGGCTTATCCTATTAGTCAGGTCTCACTTTATTACTGTGGTCATCCTTGGCTACTTGGATTTGATAGCTAAACACTCCATCTACTACCACCATGTTTTGTTTTAATCCTGGCATTCATCACTACCTGGAATTGTCTTGTACATTTATCTGTTTGACAGCCTAAATCATCTCACTTCCAATCCCTGAACATGTTTTAGCTTCTTAAATATTTAAGCCATTAGCCCCATCAATTGTTCCACTTCCAATGTCTGGAAGAGTGCCTTAGACATACTAGATGCCTGGAGCATTTTACTGAATGAATTACAAAAGCCTTTGAATGCCATGGAATATGGTATACATGATGCAGGTTCAAATTTATCTTAATCTATGGATTTCCCTGAGAAAATTACTTAAAAATCTTTGAGTCCCCATTAAATCTTTGTTTAATGTGGATTCTAATATCTACTTTATAGAGTTGTTGTAAGGTTCAGCAATTATGCAGGAAAGTGTCTAATGTAGTAAATGATACATAGTGAACTCTTGAGGGTTATATAGCATTATTATTATTACTATCATTATTATTTCCTTTAGGTATTATAGTTTATTCAAAGGAGAAATTTATGGTATAACTAAATTTTCAAAAATCAGAGAGTCAGTAGGTGAGAGGATGAATTAAGGAGGGCAAGGTGTCATTAAGTAAGGAAATGGTTCTGTAGGTACACTTTAACAATGTAACTGTTGTATTCATGTAAATACTTCTGATCTATTAGCTTCTCATGGAAATTTCCAAGACTCAGAGATGCATTCAGTTTAACAATATTTGCAAACTGAACAGACTGGTTCCAAATAGGAAAAGGAGTACTTTAAGGCTGTATATTGTCACACTGTTTATTTAACTTATATGCAGAGTACAACATGAGAAACGCTGAACTGGAAGAAACACAAGATGGAATCAAGATTACCGGAGAAATATCAATAACCTCAGGTATGCAGATGACACCACCCTTATGGCAGAAAGTGAAGAGGAACTAAAAAGCCTCTTGATGAAAGTGAAAGAGGAGAGTGAAAAAGTTGGCTTAAAGCTCAACAATCAGAAAATGAAGATCATGGCATCTGGTCCCATCACTTCATAGGAAATAGATGGAGAAACAGTGGAAACATTGTCAGACTTTATTTTTTGGGGCTCCAAAATCACTGTAGATTGGAATGATTGCAGCCATGAAATTAAAAGACTCTTACTCCTTGGAAGAAAAGTTATGACCAACTTAGATAGCATATTCAAAAGCAGAGACATTATTTTGCCGACTAAGGTCCATCTAGTCAGGGCTATGGTTTTTCCTGTGGTTATGTATGGATGTGAGAGTTGGACTGTGAAGAAGGCTGAGAACTAAAAATTGATTCTTTTGAACTGTGGTGTTGGAGAAGACTCTTGAGAGTCCCTTGGATGGCAAGGAGATCCAAACAGTCTATTCTGAAGGAGATCAACCCTGAGATTTCTTTGGAAGGAATGATGCTAAAGCTGAAACTCCAGTACTTTGGCCACCTCATGTGAAGAGTTGACTCATTGGAAAAGACCCTGATGCTGGGAGGGAATGGGATCAGGAGGAAAAGGGGACAGCAGAGGATGAGATGGCTGGATGACATCACTGATTCGATGGACATGAGTCTGAGTGTACTCCAGGACTTGGTGATGGACAGGGAGGCCTGGCATGCTGCGATTCATGGGGTCGCATAGAGTCGGACACGACTGGGTGACTGAACTGAACTGACTAAATGGCCATTGTTATAAACAGGAAACAGTACTCACATCCCTCCAAATCTTAAAATGATGTTTGCCATAATACAGGATTTGCTTGAATGACACACAGTGGAACAGACTGTCAAGCACAGAGAAGAAAATGAATATGGTGTAATAAATGGATACCTAAATTGATGTTTTATTAAAATTTTTAATAGAAATATGTGAATGCCATTCCAAAGAAAATTATGGAAAATCAATGCTTCTATTCATTAAAGAAACTGCAATAATAGTAGTATGTTATTTGTATTTACTGAATGAAGAAGCTTCTAGAACATTATAAAAACTATTAGTATGAACATGACATATCAACAAGTCTTATTTTCCTCATTTGCTTTGATTCTGTGGCTTAATTGATTTGGAAGTGCCTACTTCTTGCAGAAAAGACTGGATACACAAATTTCTATCTTCCAAATAGAAAACAAGAAAACCTCCATTTAAATAAAGCCAATATGTTAAAAAAATTAATTTATCAGATTTGTATATCTGAGGGACTTCCAAAGAAACAGCTTTGCAAAATGATTCACCATAGTTTTGTTCATTTAGCATTTGATCCTACATTACAGTGTTCAGATCAAGGTCAGTGTCACTCTTTAATATTGGTTGGAATCCAATTTAATAATTGTATTCAGTTTGGGGAGTCAGATTTAAATAAACTTATTAATGAAGAGGCTCATTAATAACTTAGACAGTATCCTGAATGGCAAGAAGCACAGTGATAATAGTCTTGAAAACATGTCATAAGAACTAAACTAAGAAACTATGGATATTTAACATAAGGTAAGAAAAACACTGACATAGTAGAGATAATCAATGAGATTAAGGAAGTTGAGTTGTCACGCAGTCTTTTAGAAAGTATCAGTCTCCATATGTTTGAATATGAAATGAATTGTCCTATGAAAGAAATTATGTGAAGTACACACAGTTGTAGAGGACAGGATTAGGATGGTAGGTAGAAACCAATATACGTATGCACATATAGGTCAAATATGCATGCTGCTGTTACTGCTGCTATTGCTAAGTGGCATCAGTTATGTCCGACTCTGTGTGACCCCATAGACGGCAGCCCACCAGGCTCCACCATCCCTGGGATTCTCCAGGCAAGAACACTGGAGTGGTTTGCCATTTCTTTCTCCGCAACATATGCATAGACATTGACAAAACTAGGCCCAGATTTGACAGGGCATTCACATGAGGTCTTGTACTAGAAGCAAGTGGCTGTCATTCCAAGTCTGTGATGGCCAGACCACAAAGTTGTGAGAATGTGGTAGAAGAAGTTATCTACCAACACTGCTATAATCTCTAATCCTAAAATTTGCCAGTTCATAAAAGCCATGCTGTGTAACTCTACACATAGTAACCCAATTCTCTGAATCTTACTGTGGATGGAGGCTAAGGGAACATAAATGGCAGTTTTCAGTACATGATCCAAAAAGATCTGGAGCCTTATTAATCAGTCTCCCCAAGCTGACTTTTATGAAGGATGTGTGTGATATAATCCATTTTTTACTTAATTGCTTTCACTTTCTAATCATGTCCTGCAAGATCTGAAAAGTAAAATAATAATAATAAATAATAATAATAATAATAAAAATATAAAGTAAGCCATATCAAGCCTTTCTGGAACATTAAATCTCACAGGTGAGCAGAGGGTTGGTTGCTTAGATGGCTGGATGGTGGAATTAGAACAGTCAGTTGAGGAGGAAACAAACCAGGCTGGCACACCAAGCATTTCAAATAGTGTACCAAAAAATGAAGGAAATATAATAGGGATTTACCTTAGAAACAGATCTTTTAGGTTAGGCACTTCTTTAGCAATAACCTCCAAATTAAAAAAAAAATGAATTATAGCTGATGTACAATATTGTGTTAGTTTCAGGTATACAGCAAGGTGATTAAGATTATATATATATATATATATATATATAACAATGTAATATATGTAACATTGAAACTCTCAGAAATCATCTATGTACTAATTGTCAGCTAAGAAACATGAAGATGCTCACAAATTAAGTGACTTGTCCAAGGTAAACCAAGTGACAACTGACTTCAGTTCTCTCCGAATCAAAAGACGGGCATATTTACATGAGCTACAATTTCCAAAAATGCATTAATGGTTTATTTCTAAATAATTCAAATATATAGTTCAGTTCAGTCACTCAGTTGTGTCCGACTCTTTGTGACCCCATGAATCACAGCATGCCATGACCCTCTGTCCACCACTAACTCCTGGAGTTCACTCAAACTCATGTCCATCGAGTCAGTGATGCCATTCAGCCATCTCATCCTCGGTCGTCCCCTTCTCCTCCTGCCCCCAATCCCTCCCAGCATCAGAGTCTTTCCCAATGAGTCAACTCTTCGCATGAGGTGGCCAAAGTACTGGAGTTTCAGCTTTAGCATCATTCCTTTCAAAGAACACCCAGGACTGATCTCCTTGAGAATGGACTGGTTGATCTCCTTGCAGTCCAAGGGACTCTCAAGAGTCTTCATATATATAGAAAAGCTGCAAGTACACTACACAGAAACATCATATCCCAGAAACCAGTTTTGCTAACTGTTAAAGTTTGGTACATTTGCTCTATGGCGTTTGTTCTCCTCTCTGTCCCTCTGCATAACCACATTATCATTAGTCTTTTTATGAACCATTTGAGAATGAGCTACCAAAAGCCTTCTAATGGCTTGCTGCATATTTTACCTAGAATAAACCCTAATATCCTTACTATGGCAATAAGATTCTGTAAGAACTGGCCACAGACTCCCTCTAGTCACTTGTCATTTTTTCAGTGCACTCCACACTGGCATCCCTGCTGTTTCTCTCACATCAGAGACTACTGTGCTTTCAGTTGCACCAGTCTGGAGTATTCCTCCCCTACACACCCATGGGTCTCACTCTGGTACTTCCTTTTGGTTTCTTTCCTGACCACATTTACCACTCAGGCTTCTCCAGGGCAACAGAACCAAACTCTCCTCTTGTCTGTGAGTGTGTGTGTGTGTATGCATGTGCATGTGTATAATACACATCTTGCTAGATGGAGAAAGGAAGAAAAAGAAGGAGGAGGAGGAGGAGGGAGTATGGGGAGGATGGGGAGAAGGAGCAAAAGGAGGAGGGAGAGGGTATCCCAGTCTGAGGGTCTGAGAGTCTATGGGCAACTCACTATCTGTTACATTTGCTGAAAATGTGTGCTCTGTAAAAGCAAAGCTTCATTTTTTCTTGGATACCATTGTATTTCCAGTGCCTAAAACAGTGCTTGAAACATATCTAGGACTAATTAAATATCTGTTAACTTTTTTAAAAATAAATGAGTATTAGTAATTACAGTGATGGAATTCCAGTTGAGCTATTTCAAATCCTGAGAGATGATACTGTGAAAGTGCTGCACTCAATATGCCAGCAAATTTGGAAAACTTAGCAGTGGCCACAGGACTGGAAAAGGTCAGTTTTCATTCCAATTCCCCAAAAAAGGCAATGCTAAAGAATGTTCAACTACCACACAATTGCACTCATCTCACACGCTAGTAAAGTAATGCTCAAAATTCTCCAAGCCAGGCTTCAGCAATACATGAACCGTGAGTTTCCAGATGTTCAAAGCTGGTTTTAGAAAAGGCAGAGGAATCAGAGATCAAATTGTTAGCATCCACTGGATCATCAAAAAAGCAAGAGAGTTCCAGAAAAACATCTATTTCTGCTTTATTGACTATGCCAAAGCCTTTGACTGTGTGGATCACAATAAACTGTGGAAAATTCTGAAAGAGATGGGAATACCAGACCACCTGACCTGCCTCTTGAGAAACCTGTATGCAGG